>PNEQ01076806.1:0-18609 GCA_003012365.1 Medauroidea extradentata | reverse complement strand
TATTTCTGAAAAAACACAAGCCAAAATCTGTTAAGGATGTTTCCAAATTACTTTTGAACTCTGCGCCAGAAGTTCGGCAGCTGTTTTCAAATATAGAGGTGCTGGTAAGATTGCTGCTTGTTGTACCCAGCTCGTCTTGTGCAGCCGAAAGAAGTTTCAGCTCTCTACGAAGGCTGAAAACGTATCTCAGGTAGGCATGGTTTTTAAGTGGGACTATTTAAAATTTATTTGGCTGTTAAATTACGTATAGCAATTAATAACTTAATGAAACCTTCACACTCATGACTTTAAAAAATTAACACAAGTTTCTAAGTTTTAAAATTATATTTCTACATATTTTTTATGCCATTAAATAATTCACATTTATTTTAATTTCCAGATCAACAATGACGCAGACAAGACTTAACCATGTAGCTGTTCTCCATGCTCATCAACATGAGCTGGACTTACTTGATTTAAGTATCATTGCATCCCAATTCATAAGTCAAAATGAGAGGAGAGGACATGTGTTTGGTAAACGGTAACACACTATGAGTACTAGCACAGAAGAAAGACTTTATACAAAATACGTGCTCTGTTATTCTAGACAACAAACAGTGATGTGTTTTGAAGATCTCAGATGTGGTCAGTTAAAGTAGTCGGTACATAAGAAATTTGATATGAACAAGAATGCAAAGTTTGATCTATGAAAAAATGTGTAATGTTTCCAAGTGTGCTGTTAATGCACCTTATTTGAAATGCCATGAGTGTACTAGCAGTAGTAATAGTAATAGTACTAATAATAGGAGAAAATAATTTATTCTTAAGATTATTATAATTGTAAAATTAATTCCTGGGCAAGAATTTTTTTTTTAATTTCCCCTCTCCCCAATTTTTTTTCTCTCAATATCAGGTCAACTTCATAAGTAAGTTTTTCACAAAAAAAGCAAATTACATCTTAAGAAAACTGTAGTGTTTCTAACAGCCGTATAGCCAGTTTCTAGATGTGAAAACTACTTAAATAGCATTATTTTGCACCTTTCGGATACAAATTTTTCCGGGGGAGGGCCCCCGGACCCCCCGCCC
Organism: Medauroidea extradentata; assembly: GCA_003012365.1. Classification (NCBI taxonomy): domain Eukaryota; kingdom Metazoa; phylum Arthropoda; class Insecta; order Phasmatodea; family Phasmatidae; genus Medauroidea; species Medauroidea extradentata. The sequence goes on along the minus strand of PNEQ01076806.1, from coordinate 17,544 downwards.
TAGGAGGTGGGAGATATAATTACAAGTTTTCGAATTCTAACTTGTCCCCCCCCCCCAACTTTATGAACACAGCTACGCCAATTGTTACAACTGACACTCGGAGAGTGAGTGAGAGATTTTTGATCAGCGCTTAACATCGAGGTCTTTAGCGCTGGTGATGGGTGAAATGAGGTGAGTATGGAGTAGTACCGGAATGAAAGGGTGGGGGAAACGGGAGATCCCCTAGAAAACCCGCCGACCAGCGGCATCGTCCGGCACGATTCCCACATGCGAAAATCCTGGGGACCGACCCCGCCGAGAATCGAACCCGGATCGCCTTGGTGGGAGGCGAATGGTCTGACCATTGGACCACCGCGGCCCCGACACTCGGAGAGACTGACACTCGGTAGCTTGACACGTCCTGGATACTACAGCCATATCCTTTTACACCTGCTGCAGCACATCCAGCTGATCCTCTTCATTTAAACTAATATAATACTAATCAATTTTAAAGAAAATTTGATCAAGACGAACCTGTAATACACAAGCTCGGTATCCAAAAATAAATTAACTAATAAAACTAATTAGTTACAAGAAAAAATACGCCCACCCTAACCTACTGAACCTCAAATATGTCATCACTATGTACAGTATGAATACACTCAAGACATACCAAGCACGATAAATTACGTCCACTATCACCATATTAACAGAAATTCACACATTATGAACCTAAAACCCCTTATCACTGTAATCAGTACGAATACCAAAAATACAAACAATATAAGAGAAATTAAACTTACGCCCATCCCAATAGAACCTAACCTAATCCTAACCTGAAGTTACATTGACTAATATGACTGGCGAGGTTACTATGATGTGATAGAGTACCCACACGACCTAACTTGCAAAAAATCGCAGAAATACTCACCCTAACCTAAATTCACATCTACTTAACCATTAAACACCTCATCACTATGTTCAGTGTGGATAACCACACGACATAACTAAAAAGAAAAATTACACTAACGCTTACACAAATATAAAAACACACTTACTGAACATTAATGACCTCATCACTCCGTTTAGCATGAAAACACACTACATACTTAACAAGAAATTATACCTATACTGACGCCCTAACCTATACCCACATTTCGTACACTTAAATTATGACTGGCATGATTACTACGATTTTATAAAGTACCCACACGAATTCACCTGCATGATATATGTATATGAATCGGGAATTTTCAAAAGCGACCAAGTCCACTTTTTGAGCAAATTCAGGTTATACGAGATTCCGACTCTCCAAAATATTCTCTTGGTTGTCAGCAACAAAAGGAGCCATGTACAAGAAATACGTTAAACCAGCTAGTAAATATATGTGGAACTTACAAAAGGTGCCAAGTCCAGGACTTGTGACTTTTTGTTAATGATACCAAGTCATGGACATGGTAGCTTTTGTTAATGACAAATTATATGGGCATTACAAGGACATTTCGAACCTCTATTTTAAAGAGGTTTGTTACTTTTAAAATAATGAATACTGCTATCATATCCCAGGACTGTTGAGACGTGTTGTAATGCCAACAAACAAAGCCTACAGAAATGAGACTGTACCAATCTAGAAATCAAAATTTGAAGGCAATCTAAATTGTGTGCATTATGTTGCAACTCATGACGAAGCGGTCACATTCTACGACAATATACTGCATTGGCCTGCCATGACCAATATGACATGTCGATGAACGTGGCAAACGGTGCATTATTTTTTACGAGTTATATTATTGTCATATGTTTCCATGTTGTTTGATAGATTTTTCACTAGCATATACCAAAGTTCCAATAATATACACCATGGACATTATGTTTTCTCTGATAGGGAAATACATAGCGTCGCTTTATTGGTATAAGGTATCAGGTGGTGTTGTGTTTGCAAAACATGTTTCCATGTAACATATCATTAGTCTGTCACTGGAATATACAACGTTGCACTAATATCTACTTAACATTATGCTTTATGTGCCATTATTAAATTGAACATTATTTCATTTGCAAAAGATACGAAGTCAACTAACTTTATTAATTTACAAAAAATAAAAGACAAAAGAATTTCTGTGTGAATTATGTTTCATATTATTCCACACACAATATTCTTTCAGGTTATCCATTATTGATAACCCGTTTCATTCCCAGATCCACAATGATAAGTTTTTTGTTGTTTCCCGACAATCTACTCACTTGGACTTGGTCTCTTTTGCAAATTCCTGATTCATTAACCTATACATGCATTAACTTCATTTTAAATACGACTGAAAATGTCATGTCATTTTGTTTGAGTACCCATACTGTCTACCTAACACGAAAAAAAAAATAATTTTTCACCCATTTCCATATTCTAAGCTGGAACCGAGGAGGTAACCTGTCATCCGCAAAATAAAATAAAAAATGTGTATAACGTAACCAACGTTCAACAGTAAAATGAATATAGGTATGTTCCAAAACATAAGTTTACGTAATCCTGGAGAGAAAAAAAGCCAGTGCTTAAAATAAACAATTAGCTTAGGCCGTACATAACCCATGTGGTACGAAAAGTAACGAGTTTCCCTCTCGTTATGAAATTCACGTCGTAAACACTTAGAGAAGGAAGCCATGCTACAAACAATTTAAGCTGTGAACTGTGGTGGATAAAGCAGTGAGCATGAGTATGTCTTTAATCAACCATTAACGTTAAAAATAAAAATAACACTTTAAGTGTTGTTGGCCACATGTTAAAATGTTCTTTGAATATACAACATTATTGCGTTACTATTTTCATGTTGCACAAAAGTTGGGCATACAAATATGTATTTTTTGATCACAATGCAATGCGGTTTTCAGGCACGCACGGTAAACAGTGACGTGGGCGGCGAGACTTGTATATATTAACTTGTGTTAAGTTTTCATGTTAGAAGAATGTGTTGCGTAAAGGATATGCTTTAATCATAGTACAATGCAATGAGGTATTCAGGTACGCTCTTTAAAACTTGCGTACAATGCACACGCCGTAACATGTGCCCCACTAATACGTGGGACCAACGGTTGGAAATTGGTTGGAAGTACCATAGGGTATTATTAACAATGATTGAATTGGTTTGTGTAGAACAACTTCTATTAAATTAATGGTGGATCAACATTACTTTCCAACCAAAAACTAACATAATATATTTTAATAAAATAATGCAGAAACTTAGGCTATCATATCATATACAACCTAACCTCCCACATAACACATCTGGTTGCAGAAACGTTGACACAACGTTGCATTGTTTAAGTTGGCAACGTAACTATCAACAACGTTGTCGTAACGTCTCCATAGTAACCATAATCACAGCCTTCATTTTGCTACAACGTTGATAGTATTCATCTATGGTAATATACTGTTTTAAAACACACATTAATTTTTATTATTAATATTTATTGGTTATTACTTAAAACTTCGTGTTCTTCATAGTTAGTGGATTGGTGTGATTAATATATCAGCCCTCAAATGTAATGTGTAATACAAGTTGGACACTCAACTGCCATGTGGGTGTGTGTGTTGTGTTTTCTTGGGAACACTTGTTTGGATGTAATGCCAGAATGTTTATTTCACGTTACATTGCAATGTTGAAGTTGCTCAAAGTATTAAAATATAACTATATAACGTTGCAGCAACATTTCATAATCAATATTTCACAAAGAGGACATTTGGACGTTGCAGCAACGTTGCGGCAATGTTGTATCAACGTAACTTCAACGTTGTGGCAACGTTGAAATTTTTAATGGTAATGTTGTGACAACGTTGCCGCAACGTAGCTGTGTTATTTGGGCTATTAACCAAACGCAAACTGCTAAAGAAGTATTTATTATATGTCATCATTCGTTGGTAGGATGATGGAAAAATGTTGGCAAGACAACCGTTGATTACTAACAAAAGTGACTGTGTTGTTCCGACCCGTTCTACAGTGAAACGGAAGCGTAAGAAAGCGTATACGTAACACTGCAAACGAAACGAGCACACGGAGTGAAACACGTTTTCTATTCTACAATGCATGGAAACGCATTCGTAAACGTACGGTCATTCAACCTATGAAACAAAATCGAAAGTGTTTCTCGTGGAAATTTCCGAAATTAATATAAATAAATTTTATTTTTAGTTAAGCATGTTATAAATATTACAGCAAGATTTGTACGTGTCTGCTATACCAATGTTAACGTTAACGGCCGCATCATTTTAACGTAGGCTAATAATTAACGGTCAATATTTTACAAATAAAATTCTTTTTAGCATGTTAAATTTTTCAAATGGTAGGCATACTTCACGTAATGTGTTCCGTAGTGTTATAGTCACAAGTAATAATTGTAAATACAGTGCACAAAGGCGACTCTAATTTTTAACCGTGAAAACTCAACATGTAAAAGGATTGTAAACAAAAATGGTGACGAAAGAAAAAAATCCTCGATTGCTATTGGCTAAATTCAAGCACGTACACGCTGAGTGTCTTGCGTTTGCGTATTCGTGATACGTATGCGCTTGCGTGTCACTGCAGAACGGGCCTAAACTGCTAAACTAGTATTTATTACATGTTATTATTCGTTGGTAGAATGACGGAGAATTGTTGGAAATACAACCGTTGATTACTAACAAATGTGACTGTGATGTTCCAACGTTATTTTATAACCAATATCCAACATAGTAAGATTCATGAAAACGATGCTAAGCTAAAACATTCGATGACCATATGATACCTTATTTATTGAAATAAAACTCTAAAATACAGTTAACGGGAATTATTTATGTTTACGAATTTCGTAACACACATGCCTTTACCTATTAATTGAAAGAAATGTGTTTAAATATGGGTTGTAGTAATTTTTATTCGGTGATAAAGTGATTGAAAAATGTCAACAGACAACCATTGGTTATTAACAAAAATCCTCAGAAGTACCAAACATTGGACCAAAAGTTGGAACTTATCTGAAACTGCTGATTACATTTTGGGCTGGAACTTACACAAAAACAAAGTTGACCCAAAATCGTAAGCCAACCTTTAAGTTAGAAAACGTATTTTTTTGTGTAATTTATCGGCACTAAAAATAAAGTGATATTTTAAAATTGGAATAGAGCCTGAACACAACGATAAAGAATTTTTCAGAATTTTTAAATGGTTGTTTAAACGTTTCCAGCAAGTTGGCCAACATACCGTTTTAATTTCGTATTGATTTTTAGTTCAGCTAATGTTATAAAACAAGCAGTTTATATTTAACACACAAAATAAAATTCGAAATTGAAAACAGATAGAAGTTCTACAAAATCCCACAGGCTATGAAGTATTTTAAATATTTTAGTATGGTTGGCTGAAAAGTTTGCAACATGTTGGCTAACGTACTTGTAGCATTTAGTATGAAATTTATATGTTGTGCTGTTATAACAATAACATAATGTCATAATCAGACAAAATATTTTTAAAATGTAAAAGATGATGGTATGAATATGTTTCTTGACTTGAACATTAGAAGAGCAATTGTTTTCTTATTTGAAATGTTTTGGTATCGATACTTAATTTTATGCTTGCCCCAAATTTTAAAACCGACAGATTTCCTATAACAGGAGAAAGTAAAATTCTTCGCAAAATTATTTGAATCTAGTTTCTTAGAGAAGAAACATTTTATCGTCATCTTCATTAAAGGAACGATGTTTTGAACCTTAAAGTATTTTTGTAATGTTTGAAACAAGTTGGAAGCTATACATTGTTGGGTTTCAGTATGATCTTTTGTGTAGATGCAATGTTTAGAAACAATAATTTTATTAGAGCTTTAACATAACTGTATAAAAAATATTTTTCGAAATTTGCTTGTTTTTTTTTTGTTTTTTTTTGTGTGTGCAGGAACACATAATATATACGTTGCTAAATTTTTTCAGTCGGTTGATTATTGGTGGGTTACATGTTGTAAACAGTTGGCATAACATTATACGTTTATGGAATATAAATATGTGAATCATTTATTGATGAATCTGAAAGTAAAATGTAGGTATTAATATTGTAATGATTTCGTTCTTTAGTGGAACTCAACACTCAAGGTAAGGGGGGAAACTCAATCAAGAGCATGCAGGAATTCAATGACAATCTACTATTTATTTATATATTTTACGATGTATCCAGAGGCAATTAGGTTACTTTAAACAATTAATAATTTATTTCAATATCAATGACTATTGATCACTACAACAATAGCTATAGGAAGAGTTTAAAGGAAATCCCGAAGAAGAGGTGTATTCACTTACCACTGAAATTAACATGTTAAGCTCGGTGCTCGATCTCGGAACCTATAGGAGAAGCGGCGCCCACTCTGGCCCCTCTAACACCTTGCCGCCTGTGTCATCGTCAATGACTACGCCCCTCGCAGCTCGGCCTCCTCGGCTCGGAAGACCATCGTCTTCAGGTGGCGTCGTTTACCGGAATCCCCCTTCTGCACGGTCGGCCTCACTTATATATTAGGCGACGCCCTGACGTCACTCGCTGTGCCCACAGCGGCATGGCTAGCTCAGCCATCGTACTTGTGTTAGACCCAGAGGGTATTGCATGGGTCATAACAATATGGTCCAGCATTTAATCCACACGTTTAGTCCATTTTAAAATATGCTGATCGTATTAGTTTGCTTGAAATTCAGAAAGAATATTTCTTCTACTTAAGAGTAAATAAGACTATTTATTTGTGTGTGACATTAGCACTAAGAGCCTACAAAATAACTTCGTGGAAAATAAATTTAATTAGCAGAGTGTCTGAACGTTACTAATATTTCATTGGATGTAATGTGTTACGTGAAGATATATAACATATTAAAAATCCAGCCAAATTTATAGTTTTACAAGTAACGTAAAAATTGTGTTGTCTAAGAAAACCCGAAGTTCAGCATTTCTGGCAATTGCGTACTTAAGAGAGCACATAAGTTTACATAGTTTCTAATTTGGCGTTGTAGAGTAATCGGTAAGATGATGGACCGATATTGTAAGGATCGTAGGTATAATAGTATGGTTGTAGGTTCGATGCCAGTACACTTCTGGTGGACATTTCTTGCTCAATTTAGGTAGGCCTGTTTTTGTAGTGTTCATGAGAGCATTAAAAATATAAGATAAGTACATATATTTTGTTTAAATTTTCATTTTTAAAGTTAACTTAATCAGATTTTTGTTCATTCAACGTTTCACTAACGTTGGCCCAACGTAAGTCAATTGTTAGTACTACACATACAATTGGAGTAATGCCAACATTTAAATTCTCATCACATATATTGTTGGTAATTTGTAGGAAATTAGATATCATCAAACCAAAAACCAACTTACGACCAACGTAGCACACGTTATATGTTGTCATTGGTCCAGCCTGTAATGTCAATGTTGGGCCGTTATTGGACAAACGCTGTTTTAGGGTTGGCATCCAACCAAAATAACAATGTTGGGCCAAATTAGGCTCGAGTATCATTTTGATGTCAGGCCAACATAATTTTTCCAACGGTGACCCAGCCTTGGAGTAAACGTTGTGCTTACGTTGGTCCAACAAAAATTACTACTGGTGGTGGAGATTAAAGGTAGAATGTACGTGATCGCCTGCACCATATTTCGTTCATTAAGTTCTTTATGCGCCTGCCTAAAGGCCGTTGAGTTTGTGTGAGTGGAAAGTTGTAAGCAAAGTCCAGTGCAAGTTTCTTGAGTAGTTTGACACGAATTCCGTGAGTATTTTTTCAGACATACCAGGTTGAAAAAACTGTTTTTAGCCATTTTCAGTGGCACCGAAATAATTATTTTCTATTTTCTTAGTTTACATGCTTTGAAACTACCTTCCCGTCATCGTTTCAAGTGTGTGTTATCTTTTTGTACTAGGAAATAATGGACGGGCACATGTGGAATAGTTACTTAAACAAATGTATTTACGGTCGCATTGCAACGAATTTTAAGCATGGTAGGTGATGTCTAGTGTAGTGACAACATACAGGCATAAAGTAACAACTGTGTAGCACGTTATGCCTTTTTCAGAACAGATACGTTCGTGCATTTGTATCCACATCGTAGTTAAAACAATGAATCGAAAGTTGTGGTTATCAAACTTTAATAGTCGAATACCAACAACATTGTAACAACTCTGTTTCAGAATTAATAGGTGGGTGCATTAATATTGTAACGAATAAAAACAACCAAAAATTAATTATATATAACTAATAAACTAAACTTTAACTGAAATGCCTGAAATGTACAGGTAAGTTGTTGTCACTTACCTTTCAGGCTTAACCTACGCATAACTGAATAAATAAACTTTGGTGGTTGGTTCACTAGTCTGGAGACACGGCCCTTACACAACACCATGCCTCCAGAGCACCTAACTACTCTTTCTACCTGAATAAATACTTAGGCAGGGTGGTACTAGAAACTAACCAAAAACACTAACCGACACCATGATCTTCGATTGCCAGAGCCGTCGCCAATTAACAGACCACGACCGACTCTGACAACACACAACACAAACTACAAACATCTAACCATCCCTGCCTAAATAAAACAAATACCCTTCTATCGCAGGCCCCTACTAAAACTATACTCAAATTACACTAATCAAACAATTATTGGAGGCGTCCGCCGAGAGACCTGTGACAAACTACATTGTACTTCCTCAAGGAAGTAAACCCAACCTAAAAACAACTACAGACTAAAGGTCGTAGCTCAACACAGCTACGTGACCTAAAAAACAAGATTGGGGAGGGGGTTGGTAGATCTTACACAACACTCGCTTACATCTGCGAGAGGTAGACTTACTAAAAAACCGGGGATCTAAGTTTATGAAGTCCTTAAACAGGACCAGGTTTCTGCCTCTACTAATTTGGTAAACCTTCAATAGGTTATAAAGTTACTAAAGACCAAGTAAATAAAAGTTATACTTTTCATTCTGAAAAGAATGACGTGAGAAGATCCAGTTTTTTCTGTTTATTTAAAAATAAAATTAGTAATCAGTCTTATTAGAACAGGTACAATAAATTAGCTAAAGATTTTTATAAAAACAAGATAATAAAAGGAATTTGTTTCTATGAAACAGTTATTGCCAATTAAAGGCAAGTTTAAAATTGAAGTTTACACTTAGACTGGTTTAAAACTGTTAATACATAAAGTTAGACCAACGTAAATTAGTAATTGGAAGGAATACTTAATGTTTTGGCGTGTCCAGCCACTCACAGATGAGACGTCCTTTGCCTCGAAATCGAACAAATGGAAAAGGGCTCCCTCCAGCCCTTTCGTCTTTATAAACCAGTCTGCGACTTTATGAACTTGACTTATTTTACTGCCCGAGACCGCAATTTCACATTTTACCTTTTATACCGAAACGAAATAAAATTAACTAAATGTTAACCATTGGCGAGCTACAATATTTAGTTACCTAATTTAACTATTGGACTATATGGCTGACTAACTATTGGGCTGCATTTGCGGCCATAGCTCCCGAAACCTACATGGTTAACTCACAATCCTCCACGACTCACTGCATAATACTGACAAACGACTGACTTGACTGCCTGACAACGCACCAACAACAGACCAATCGCTGACTACCAACTGACTAACCACTCAACAAGTGACCCCTGAACAACGAAGCTCAGTTCTAATATAAAAACTGGCCTGCTGACGTTTATTATCACATAGCGTAAACGTTTCGCCGTACGGGTGAACAAACACACCGCACGACAGTACTGCCAACTGGCAATGACTTCAACTACCCCAGGTGTACCAACCAAAAATAGAGTTGAGGACGAGAAAGAAAACAGCAGACTTTCGTCACTCGCGCACAACTGTTCCTAATGTAGGCTATTACGTTACGAAATCTTGTGTTGTTCGTGCAGTTACCTCGACGATTCAAGTGAACGTGTTGGTACAAATATATTGCACGTGGCTGTGAATAATAACCTTGCCTTAGCGCGATTTACTAGCAGATGTACTGTGACGTTATCGACAAACTGCAGATAAGTTTTTAAACTACTGATGTTTAAATAACAACTGGGTGCACGTGTGCGCCAAGTACTTTGTTTTATCTGACCAGATTCCAGTTTTGGAATTTCATGTTGTGTATGTATCCTGATGACTAAAGCATACTCTGCTTATTTATGTTTTCTTGTCTTATTTTTACTTTTAGTTTTCTTGTGACAGTCATTTATTCCGCAATGGAGTATGTCCATACAAACAAATCCAGTCATGCACTCCCATTGCACAGTTCTTTCAAAGATCAAGGCCCGAATAGCTCTACGTGAAAACAAGATGACCGCATCTTAGCAAGAAAAGCTTTACCATCAATAGGCTCTCGGCCCAACTAAAATTAAATATGGATCCGAAAAAAAATATAAAAACCTAACCTAAATTTTTATGGTCGCGACAATACTTTCTCATCGCGGCTTAAACAGATAATAGCATACTTAATATTTGCAAGTTACAGCTCTCAAACTATATACCAGTACAGTTTATTCTCGTTTCAACTATATACCGTAATATATCGATGCATTAACGCGAGTACATATACAAACACTAAATACCTGTCAACAGTTAGAATATTTCGGTGAAAAAATAATGAAAGCAAGAGGCGGACAGGTTCGCAGGAAGTAGTGTCACTGACGAAATCTAAATGGAAAATGGAATGGAAATGGTAGAACATTAATAGATTATATTCTCAGTGCGAAGCAATTGACAGGTTTTTCAGCCGCATCGGGTACAAAGAGTTTCGCCCGACGTATATGGCTATAAACAGAATACTAGAAATTGGTTGAGCCGAGACTTGGACGACGCACGCCTGTTCGCGAATACTCAGGTCCTCTAGAGAGAGTTAGGGGGCCGCGATGGTCGAGGGGTTAGACCACTCGTCTTCCCCCAAGGCGATTCAGGTTCTATTCCCGACGGCGCGGTGTCGGCCCTCGGATTTACGCATGTGGGATCGTGCCAGACGATGCTGCTGGTAGGCGGGTTTTCTCGGGGAGCTCCCGTTTCCACCGTCCTTCATCCGGCGCTGCTATATACATCACTTCACACCTCATAAGCGCTGAATACCTCGATTTAAATAGCTGACCAAAATCTCTTCGCTCACTCTAGAGAGAATCTATCGGGATTCTGTCGACATAGCAGTCATCGATTTCTTAGTGCCTCCCTCTAGAGAGGATTGCTCCAAAGGCTACCTTCCGCCGCATATTGTCATGAAATAAATACTTTATTGCTATTGGCTTAGTCAAGACTTAGGCGACGACTGTTTGCAAACTCTCTGGCCCTTTCTTTAGAGAGGATTTTACTCTGTATTCTGTCGACATCACAGTTTTAGATTTCTTGGGTTCCCTCGTCTATAGAGGATTGACCGTCTGCCATATAAGGTCGTGAACGGAGTACTACAGTGCTACCGGCTGAGCCAAGCCTGTGGCATCGTGTGTTCGCGATTTCTCAGGTACTATATTTGCGTGGGCTGCTACGAATAAACACCACATTCTTCAGAATCAAAACAAGTGACACATATAAATTTCACAATATTAATGTGTAAGTTTTTTTGTACATAATGTTAATGTGTAAGGTTTCTATTTAAAGTATGATAGTATTAAGAATTTATGTTTTTTGCATGCTTAGTAAATAATATCAGAATATGTTCTGTATGCATGGCGGCCAGTCGTAAATAGTTTCAGTATCAGTCACTAAAGTTGCATGTTTTAAAAATACTTAACTTATCTCATTATACGAGAAAAAAATGATTCGCTAACTAATGTATTACGAATATTTCCTTCAATTGCCCACATGTACGGATAAAATGTAATTGAGTACATTAACTGGCGCACTTTAGAGAAAATATACACTTAACAAAAAGAAGGGCAAACATGTATTAACATAAAAAATAGATTAATACATGCTTAAAAATACCTTTTTCACGTAAAACAGTACAACTATTTAAATTCGTTCAGTACAGTAATGCATTTTACAAAGACAGGTCGTGAAATTTGAAGAACGTTTTCTCTCACATTCGTCACAGTTTTCTGAATTAATTTCACTAGTACAGTCCGTAGAATTCTCATGGTACATTTCATGTAATGTAAGCTCTTTAGCTACAGGCTTCTGTACAGTTCTAGTTAGTACAGCTTGGCAACGGTGTGATTTTATTCTGCTGCAATTCGCGGGTTCGCTCCCTCGCTCGTTACGATTAAGTGCAGCGGTAGATTTCGGTGTTACACTGTGACTAACGGGATCTGTGCATACAGGCTTAGGTTTGAGCCCCGGTGGAGATTGCTTATTATTAGTTGCTGGGGCGGACTCCACAATATCTGTAGACCGAGTGACTATTGTCTCGTTATTGGATAACACTTTAGCAGTGCTAGTTTGATTAATGCTGCTACAGTTGAATGAACAAAAAGCGATTTACATTAGGACCAGGATACGAGTGCAGGAATAATAGTAGTAGTAGTATGACTGGTAGTTCTGCGTCGGGCTAATGATCTGTTCTAAAATGCATGGCATCTGTGTTTGAGGTGTATTGGGGAAGACTGCACCGGCTGACAATCCAGCGCGGTCCATTTGGATTTGCAGTAGCTCTTAGGATGTCGAAAAATTTGGAAATCGTCAATGCTGAGATTCACCACAGCTCATATCTGTGTAGGTGTGCAAGTAGACATCTTCGTTGAATAAACTGCACTCCACACTACCATAATCTGGTGTTTGGAAATCACGTAAATAGTCGCAGGATGGATCAAACATTGCCATAGTACCGAACTGACTTCCACATAGTAGCTAAGTGTTCTTGCCGAGTCTTCCACATATATTATCGATTATGATCAGGTGTTCCGAATTATAAAATACTATGACAGTACACTTACTGTATGTGGTCCAAGGATAAAAAACACCACTTGCTCAATAGCTGTGCGTTCTGCGAAGCACAGGTACAGACATGATCACAATTGTAGTTGGTATGTCGCTACACGTCATCATACAGTATAGCCAACTTTTGCAGCGAAGAACTGCCATACTCGGTCTGTACGCCAGTGATTGTTAGATTATATTTACACAGTTAACTCAACCATTTCTTCTGTTCAGGTCCTTACATGTAGATAGGTGGATATGGGTACTACATCAGCTAATTGTATATGTCATTTCCTACTATTAGTCAGGAACATAGCCAACATCTCACCGTAAGCCATGGTAGTACTCGAATGGTTAAAAGATCCCATGGCTTTTAGGAACACTATTTTAGTCTTGCTATCACTACTTTAGGTCACTGCTATCTGACTTGAGAATGAAGCCGTTTTGACAGTGAAATACTTGGAGTTTACATCTTTTCGCCAGGTTCACTTGAACACGACTAATTCGTTACCACATACATATATTTGTAAGAGACGAGCTGTTCGTGTAGTATAAGACAGAATTCATATGTGTTAACTGGTACATTTACAAGGGTCATAATTTTGTTCCTGCAGTCTCTCATCCTGTTTTCTCACATCAAAGACCATCAGAGGAGATTTACTCTTGAAAGTATCTGGGACCACTATCGGTGCCTGTGTGCGATCATAGTAAGCTTGCTCGAATTAAGAATACATCTGGTATGTGAGCATATACCTTCAATTTTCAAAGTCGGTGTTCAGTCAACATATGGATAACTTTCACTGTTCAAAAATATTTTCGCATTTGTATCGGATAAGTATCAATATGTGAACGGCTCATTCAAACACTAAGTGGTCTATCAGATCGACTTCATCATCCAGTTGATGTGCTGTCTTGCTGATAGGCCAGGGCAAGACTTGGGACTCAACGATTCAAATGAGACATCAATATTTATACCATCTTCCACATTCCTTAGCATTTTGATGCGCTCAGTTGTGCTCAACTGAAAACGAGACAGTATCCATTAAAATTTTTTGTGTTGTAATCTCGATAGCTTCTGGATTTTCTCCAATGATGACAAAGGCATTGCTATGAGTGTTGGCTATGAGTAGCACCAGCTCTTACTTCGAATTAACAATGATGCGCTTATAGTCTTTGGCAAAGCCAAGTAGCATCGTTTGTGGCATAAGCACTTCAATATTGCCTTCTGTATGAATAAGACATTTGTAGCTAACTTTGATTCTTCAGCTTGAAATTTTAGCAGCAAAGAGTTCATTTGGCATAGGCGTTATGCCCTCGCCTGGTCTATTTCCACACCATTGAGAATATATGTAATGTGTTCGATTAGGTGAAAAATACTATTGCTGATACATTAATCGATTTAGTATTACTTTCATCAAGTTTCTACAAAGTCCCTCTTATTAGCAGAAAGGACTGACATGGAAGAGTAAAGATGTCTTGGTGCTACATAATGATTCTTATTTCTGATGTAAGATATTTTGTCCAATCTGGAAAGGCTGGTATGGTAGCGGCCACTTCAAATATGAGAGGCTCGTCAATGTTAATATAATCTTCCATACTGAACACCTTGTAATCCAATAGTGTGAAGAAGTTTTTGTTTGCTTTTGTTAGTTTCTTGACGATGTGCGGTGTCCTGTGGTCACTAGTTTCTTTGCAACACGTTTTATTATTAAATTGTATAAATTTTATTCCCATTGATAAAAGTGGAGTCTTAATGTGATTAACTCGTTTCGGAAGTTCACCAACTCTCTGGTCTGGTCCATGATCATCACGACGACTTCGTATGAGTTCTTCGCAACAACTGGAACATAAATGATGCTTTGAGGCACTTCGACCAATTTATATCCTGAAGGTACTATTCGTGTAAACTCATTTAGTGAATTGTTAGTTTTCTATAATGTTGAGAGTTAATGCTCAGACCTTGCAATGTCACCAATTTCATAATTCTCAACAGGTAGTGTTTTAACTCTTCTACACTATTGTCGTTTCTTGCAATGTACAGCTTGCCGCTTCTTTCATCAACATTTAGTATTGCATTATGTTTCTGAAAACTGATCAGGCTGATTCACCATTCACCATCCAACTACAGCTCCGAGCTACAGCCAGCAGTGACAATGATAAGATGTCGCAGAGTGAACACAAACCAAATTCTGTGTTTAATTTCAACAACGGTGCTTGTTAGAAGCAAATTTGAATTCAAGAGTACATTAGAATGGGTCACCATGAAAATGTGTACAGTGTGCACTTGTGTCAAACATATCCATGCATTTCTAAACATTTGCTTCAGGACAATACTAATTTCTTAGTGTGGTTTCGCATACACATAACTAATTTGCATCCTGTAAACAATGACACTGGTACGTTCTTCACTAAATTAAAAATTTATGTCTAAGTTATGTAAAGACAATTTTGGATTTATGGTGGTGACTAAAGATTGACTACTATGTAATGGAAAATATCATCGTTGGTTTGATCAGTTCATCGTTGATTGTCGAGAATGATTTGCATCTCATCGAAATTCAGACCAAGCAGCCTCACACAATGTCTTGGGACACATGAGGAGGCAAGCTTTTTGTAATAAGGAATGATGGCACATATGATGCTGGCAGGAGAATTCGAAATGTTGGTGAGCCCGAACACTTTCAAGTTGTGGCTACAAAGCATTATGTTCAACAATAAATAAAGACTTTTCGTCAAGACTTTATATGTTATTGCATTAACAGATCAAATAGATTTGAAACTTTAGTTCCCAGCTTGGAATGAAGATGTGAAATGTGAAAATGTCGATCATTTGCGACTTGGACGAACATCTAAATGGTGTACAAATTGAAATGCCTGACAGACTTGATGTGTCAGTGTAAAACGTGACATTTAAAAAAAGCAATGAAATACGATTATCCAGACTATCACCTGGCTACCAAGAATGATACAAAAACTAAGAGAGCTACTGGATATTTTTAATGTTCCTCTTGGGAAACTAAAAGGAAATACAATGACAACTTGTGAGTAGTGAGTAAACACTTAAAAGGCTGCTGTTTCGATGTACTGAGAAAATGTAAAGAAGCTCCTGTAATTATCAAGACAGAAGTCAAAGATTAATATTTGAAGACCGAAGTCAAGGATTCAAATATGAAGAAGCGAAACCAGATAACTAAGCAAACACCAACCACAATAAAGTACCTACTGAAAGTGGGCCTGGTTCTGCAAAAAAAAATCGCAAAGAAGAGCACGCGAGCCCAATGCTCCAGTTGGATGGTACCTAATATCATACATATTGTACAATAATTAATCGACGCATGGTGTGTATACAAAAGAACAGTTCATAGGTGCCATAGGAAATTAAGTTCCTGCCAGGTTACCGTACATAATCCAAATCTAAGATCACGCAATACATGGGACTTTTCGTCTATGTGAACGTATGTTTTGCAAAGAACCAAAAGATTATAGCTATTTAGATTTGCAAGCATATAATAATTTCTCGTGCCAACAAATACTCCTTACAAAGATAATGAGCCTAGAAGTGTTGCTCCTAAGGACGAAGGTCACGAAAAAAATTAACATTCTCTCAGACTTTTTTCTAGAATAACTACAGTGAAGAATTTTGAAGGGTCGAATAAGCTAGAAAATTGCAAGAACTTTTACTATGCTTTTTGAAAGACTCAAATGAACTTGTTGAAAGGCTGCGACATTTTTTGCGTCGCAAAAAGTTGGGAATTTTTCACACACCAAATAGATAATATCAACAATTGAAGAACTTAGGGAAGGTGGCTATGTGTTTCGATCCGTCTGGAAGAAGCACGAGAACTACATGTAGCTACTAGGTGCAGCTACCCTCGACGCAAAGTTCCTCTAATTTCTTACAATTCATATGTATGAATGTTCTGTTAAGAAACGTAATATATTCTACCATTGCCTACTAAGGATTTATGCCGCTGTCAATCATATATATATATATATATATATATATATATATATATATATATATATATATATATATAATTTTTGGGCATGTGGGAGGGCATACTAGTTTAAAAGCGTATCGGCATTAAAATATTTTTGAAAGAACTGTGCAATGGGAGTGCATGACTGGATTTGTTTGTATGGACATACTCCATTGCGGAATAAATGACTGTCACAAGAAAACTAAAAGTAAAAATAAGACAAGAAAACATAAATAAGCAGAGTATGCTTTAGTCATCAGGATACATACACAACATGAAATTCCAAAACTGGAATCTGGTCAGATATAACAAGGAAACAAACAGAAAAAAACTAGGTTGACATGCGACACAACGATGAGACGAAACAACAACACAAACAGAATTACAGCAAACGACACAACTATGAGACTAAACAAAACACAAAGATGTCGGACACAAACAGAAAAAACGACAGACAACACAAACGATGAGACGAAATAAAACACAGTAGTTTTCCAAACAGTCAGTTTTATTTCGTCTCATCGTTTGTGTTGTCTGTCGTTTTTTCTGTTTGTGTCCGACATCTTTGTGTTTTGTTTAGTCTCATCGTTGTGTCGTTTGCTGTAATTCTGTTTGTGTTGTTGTTTCGTCTCATCGTTGTGTCGCATGTCAACCTAGGTTTTTTCTGTTTGTTTCCTTGTTTTATCTGACCAGATTCCAGTTTT
>PNEQ01076804.1:0-31405 GCA_003012365.1 Medauroidea extradentata | reverse complement strand
GTGCTGGTTTAGTTGCATAGATATCAGGAATGTGTATATATGACCAGTGCAGCAGTGCTAGTTTAGTTGCCAAGATATCAGGAATGTGTAAATATGACCAGTGCAGCAGTGCTGGTTTAGTTGCATAGATATCAGGAATGTGTATATATGACTAGTGCAGCAGTGCTGGTTTAGTTGCCAAGATATCAGGAATGTGTATATATGACCAGTGCAGCAGTGCTGGTTTAGTTGCATAGATATCAGGAATGTGTATATATGACTAGTGCAGCAGTGCTGGTTTAGTTGCATAGATATCAGGAATGTGTATATATGACCAGTGCAGCAGTGCTGGTTTAGTTGCATAGATATCAGGAATGTGTATATATGACCAGTGCAGCAGTGCTGGTTTAGTTGCATAGGTATCAGGAATGTGTATATATGACCAGTGCAGCAGTGCTGGCTTAGATCCGCAAGAATAGGTCTGCTCTGTTCATCGTGATTTTAAGTTTTATCAGGCCAAAATAAATGTGTACTAGGTAGCAAAGTAAGAGTTCTTGGCCAGCATAGCACGATGTGGGCCAGCAGGTATCAGCGGCCTTCCAGCTTAACAAGGGTTACCTAACCAAGCATAGTCTGGCATGTACCCGGAGAACAAGCCCGGTGCGAGCAAGTTAAGACCCTTGTGCTGGCAAGATGCCCTGTGGAGTACCTCGCGAACAACAGTGCTCAGCAGGTCAGAGCTGGACCGGTTTGGGCCGTGGGACCAAGTACTCGTTCAGCATGGCCCTGAAGGAGCCATTTTAGCCGTTCATTCGGTTAGTAAGGCCCTCCAGGAATCTGGAGCTGGCGTAGTATCCAGTACTAGTCCTGCCCTGTCCCTACTAGGAGCCAGACAATGTTGCAGTACTGCAGTGGAGCCACCGTTGGCAGCTATACCTGCACCGGCGAGCAGCTGGTTGGCTAGGCGCGTAGTTATGTACGTATACGTTTAAATAACTAGTGCAGCAGTGCTGGTATAGTTGTCTAGTCGTGTAGTTATATGCACATACGTATAACCAGTGCAGCAGTGCTGGTTTATTTGGCTAGCCGAATCGTTATGCACATATTATTCTAGTGCTGCTGTTTTGATGTTAATTTAACTATGCATGTTTGTTTCATTGTGAGATGGGGAAGTTGCTTGAGCTAGTTTCTGCTTAATTTTTTCATTATTACTGTTGGTATATTTAAGTGCATGTGATGGTGTTTTAATGTTTTGTTAGGGACAAAGTAATTAATTGGTGTATTTTATTTTATTTTTTTTACTTTGCAGAGCATAATGAGAGAAGATAATTTTACGTTTGGAAAATGAGTTTGCACAAATGCCATGTGATTTGCCGTTCTTAATATATATTTATTTTTATAGGTTTTAACTAAAATGTATTGTATATTTGTAATTTGTCCCCCTGCGTGTGTTTAAAAATCTTTTTGTTCCGGAGTGTCTCAGGTAAACATCGTGCAGCACCTTCAACAGAATGGATATTGAAGGGACGACTGGTTGCGCAAGATGAGAGGTTGGGAACTATCTACATGGGATCTGAAATGATTAGATTGCCAGAGAAGCACGGAAGGATCACAACTACTGTGAAGGTGAGTTTAGTATGGAAACATTTTGCTAAGTTTCGTACAGGAATGTTTATTTACGGCAGTGATGTATATCAAACCAGGACGTTTAGCCATTAAGGGTATGGATAGGACAACTGGAATACTCAACCATCAAATTAGATTTTTTTTTTTTTTTTTGCTGTTTAGATGTTTGATCATTGGATGTTTATGTAGCAGTAAGCGGTAGTATGCTTACATTATAGGGATATTTTTTAAAGGAAAAATGAGCTTTTGAAGCCACAAAAGCTAAAAATTGGAAAACTATGTTTAGATGTTTTTAAAATTAATGTAGTTAGGCCCCTATAATAAGATAATATCAAAATTAGTAAAACTTTCAATTTTAAATAAATTTAAAATCCGTAAACTTCTCGCGTAGAAGTTTTCGAAGAGAAAATTTATTCTCGAATCTTAAGTATTTTTGAAATTCAGTTACTATAGAGGCCTGGATATTACATTAAATATTGACAGTTTTTCTATTTATGTAGATTGTTTTAAGGCAATTATATTGCAGGAAATGTGATCCGATGAGATTTGCCGAGAGAAAATATTTTTTCATATGTGCATTTATAGTTTCCGGTGATCGTTTTAATGACATTAAAGGTATAATTCGTGTCTGAGCAGAAATTTTTACAAACAAAGAATTAGCAAAATAAAATCCTGGTTCGTTGTGTA
Source organism: Medauroidea extradentata (assembly GCA_003012365.1). Lineage (NCBI taxonomy): Eukaryota > Metazoa > Arthropoda > Insecta > Phasmatodea > Phasmatidae > Medauroidea > Medauroidea extradentata. The sequence continues at coordinate 29,113 of PNEQ01076804.1, read as the reverse complement.
CAGAAATTTCCGTAAAAATAATTATTGAAATTGTGAGACTACTAAAGCATTGTTAAAATACAGTTATTACTGTTCAGAAAATGAGAAGTTCGGTAAAAATACAAACTTTTTTTTCGAAGAGAATCTGACCACACGAATGCTTAAATAGGCTAGTTTACTTTGACTTCATTCTTGCTTTATAATCAGACAATCAAGAAAATGGAATAACTAAACTTATAAGTTTACTTGAAAAGCCTTGGGTATGATTTTTGCACAATATTGTTCTTCTTTAAAACCTACACTCGATTACTCCAGTTACGCACAAGACAAAGGATAATCAAAACTGATAGTTTTCTTAATTCAAAGCATTATTGCATTGGATGCAAGGTATCGAACTGAAATGTAACAGCGCCAAGTTTATTAGTTGTGATAGAAATAGGCAGTATATTTTAACTGAAATGACCAAACTGCAAAATAACTCTGCTGGGTTTCATTTAAAATGTTCGCCATTACATTCAGTTGATACGCACGAATCTATACAGAGAGCACGGACTAGGAAGAGCAGGTCTGGACACTCGCCTGGAAACTTGACCCCTTTGTTTGGCTGCAGTTCGCCAAGTTACAGTGTGTGTTGTGCGTCTTTGGCGCTGCACTAAGGGTGGTCGGGCTCAAATTCCACCCACTTCCCCTCCCACATTTTAACCAGTCTTCACACTATAAATATAAGCTATTTATCCAAACGTATTTTTAAAATCAATTTATGAAATTTTAGCTTCACTCACAATCCTAAAGCATGGCTCCAGCAATCTTTATTTACTATAATGTAAACAGTGGAAAGAAATTGGGTGAAATTAGACCCAGACCGCCCTTATTGCAGCGCCAAAGACGCACAACACACACTCTAACTTGGCGAACTGCAGCCAAAATGAGGGGGTGAAGCAAAAGACCTTGGTAGATAGTGTCTTCTACGACCGTGACCGAGAGTAGAGAAATAAATCTGTTATCACGTGAGCAGAGAGTAGTTAAAGTGTAAAACACCCTCTCGATAATTTTGCCGCGAAGAAAACTTTGTATTGAAGTTTACTTTAAATGTTGCACACTGTCTTATAAAAATCACTTATATTTTTAAAATATGCCGCTGAAGAAGTGGAGGACCGACAACAAATATGAAAACATTGAGGTAAAGCTGTGCAGGAAGTGCATATCAGCCGGACATTGAACTTTCTGTTTTCACTGTCGAAACTAGACTTGTTCTGTAGAAGGCGAATTGCAGGATAAAATCAAGTGATAGAAGATCTTAACCTTGCTACATTGGAGGTTCATGAACTGTACGGCGACGCAGTATTGTATAGCGAAATAGCAAACAAGAATATAGCAGATGTTTCCAGGAACACACCTGCCGCACTACTATAGGCGGTTTAGTACAAAGTGAGCAGTCGAAAAAGCCATGCAAAAGTTCTGTTTTCAACCAATCCTTATCTTTCCGCACGTAACAGCTAACGGCGAGGAATGTCTAACCGCTCTGGACACGTCACTTGATGTTTGCGCGTATAAGATAACTTGCTCAGTCAGTATGATCTGTACAGTTTCATAAAAATGTTTTATTAATTATTTAAAATACAGTTATGTCTATTTCGGTTGATCTTGTTTCTGAGTAGAGTTGTATTTAAATAGGAAAGAACACAACTATATTGCGTAATTTCGCTAGCAACAATGCAAGTAGTAATGAGGCTATTATTAATATTGAATTATATGCAGTAACGGCTGGTGATATTTTTCAAAGGTTACCCATTTTTAAAGCTCGCTCATCCTGAATTATAATACTCAACTACGTCTTGCGGAAAGAGGAGGTCTGGCTTACATAAAAATGTCTTACATAAAAATTATTAGTCAAACAAGAGTATCAACGCGTTGCCAGACATAAACTTGTAATATGTAAACGTCTCTTATCTAAAAGTTAAATTGGAGACTAAAATGTTGTAAAACGGCACTCTTTATACACTAATGTGGCAACGTAATAATAAAGTTAGTCCCATCTTGCGCTTCAGATGTCTCGCTACTGCAGTTCTGATTGGCAGACATCGGTGCAGGTTAAAATTCGAGCAGTCCAAACACGATTATACGTCTGACGGAAGATACAGACAATACCTGGGCATGGAGCGCAAGAAGGGACTATCTCAGAGAAGTGTTGCCTCGCTGCATGCAAGATGTCTTTAAAACACATTGCCACTCAAATTTTGGTCTCCAATTTAGCGTGGTGTGCTTATTTTGAGATTGACTAGACCAACTGGTGAAAGACCATCACTGCCGGTCTGTCTGGGTGTGACCAGATTAAATGACTCCATACTGCAGAACATGTGACATGTCTAGGGACCGGAAAATTTCGCCAATACCTGCAGGCTAGAATCCATTGTACTATGCATACACTGGAAAATCGCGGGAATAGTTGACTATTTGCTAGGTTCTAACATGCTGTATATAACACTGAATGTTTCGTGTCAACATTGGATGTGGTTTATTTGTAGGGCCACGATTTTGTCGCGAAAAGATTTTTGCCCCACTTTGTTTCAGTGACTCTGACTCACGTGCACATCCGCAGTTCTGTTTCAAGGTTATTGGCAGCGTGTCTTTGTTCAGACACGTTTCTCATTTGACTGCACCAATCAGAATAAGATTATTGCGAGTCTGTACGTCTATCATTTGCCAAGGCAAGTGAGAGTAAAATCATCCAACCACAGACGATGTAGCAGAGCTGCAGGTGTGCACATGACGCATCAAAACCAAATGTTGCACAAATCTTTTCGCCATAAAATCGCGGTTCTATTTATTTGTATCATTTCTTCTCTCTACAACAGGCACAGCTTGGGCACACAGCGTGTGTGATTTGTCCCAAAACTGTTCACACGTGTCACGGTTCATATAATACACTTTATTGGAGACTATGTTAAATATTTTCGCGATTTCCCAGTGTGTCTAGTATTCTCAACCCACGCCTATTCGTCCACTAGCTGCTTCTTAGTGTAACAGCAGGCAGTGAACGAATAGACGGAGCTTGAGTTTGTATAGTACAATGGATTCTAGCATACAGGTAAATGAATTAGCTATATTTCCCAGTCGCTAGCGATGTCCTATACCAATGTTTTTTGTTGAAAAAAAATCTTCCTCTCCCCTCCCCTCCACAACTGAAGTACAAAATTCCCTATCTTCGGCTGCAATATGGCAGCGTCCAATTTGATAATGTAACAAGAGCGGTGTATCAGTCTATAACTTCTCTGGTCTGGGGGGGGGGGCGTTTAAATATAGCTTTTTACGGTTGCAGTATGGACAGCATGTATACATAGATCGGTATACCTGGTCAAGTGGTGGCTTCATTCTGCAGACTTTACCAGTGTTAATTAGGTTATTAATCTTTCAAATAGTTGGTACAATTTGACAGCTACTTATGGGCAACCATTTTTAATATTTTGTTTACAGCACAATGCAAAAGGTGTTAGTTCTAAAATGAGCCGGAAATGTCCATTATAACATTTCATGCTGCAAAGTTTGTCTTGCATTGTGCCACAAATCACAAAATATTAAAAATTATGGCCCATAAGTAGCTGACAAAATTTGTATGAACGAGTACATGGTTATCAAGATATGAGCAGTTGTAAATAGTTGTGGAATTTGATTATTAAAACTTTAAAAAAAATTATGAATGTCTGGTGACTAAGCACTGTTAGATCTGTAACATCTGTATTATGCCCGGTACGGTGTCCAGATCATTTAGTATAAAAAAAAGGGGGGGGGGCGGCAAAGATGACTTAACACCCTCTCCTATTTCGTTAACCTCCCGTAACTTTACGGTAAAGCAAAATATTCGGTAGAAAAAGTTTAAAATTCTGCTGATAAATTAATTTTGATTTGTTAATATTGGAACGGAAGTTAAAAAGGTTATTTCTATTTTTACAGGTGTCGACGTTCACATATAAAGCTAGTGCACTTTTTTTTAGCTTGTGTTTGTCTGAAGTAATTACTTTTCCTTGACATAAAGTAGTTTCAATTTTCATTATTAAGAGTTAGAATTTCTAGGTGGACATAATTTTTCTGCCAAACTTTGTCGAACAAGGCCGGGTCAGCCGGCCTCTCCTCAGATATGCCGCCCTTGTCACATGCACCCTCTTGCATCCCACCCCCCTTTTTTTCTTATGCCGCCTCCCCTTTTTTTTTCTTATTCCGCCCTCTAGATCCCTCACTGCTGTTGCCAGAGCCTGACGTAAGAAATTGTAACATTTAATTTCTTGTGCGTAAGAATTGGATAGCTCCCAATAGGGTATTGTGAATGTCCACCATGTTCGTTTAACCTCCAAAAAATATACCTGATTAAAACAAAGCTGGACTAACAAATTTTGAAGTTATAAACTATGTTTCAATACTAAAAATGTTTTAATGTGCAGTTTACAGGAATGGGTTTTTCTACATATCCTATTATCTTCAAATACGACTCCTCTTCAAATGTATTTCAATGGCTTCGGTTGTCTTTTATAAGGCAACGAATATTTCAGATTTGTTGAAAAAAAATTCCATTGGCTGTCGCTCTATGTACAGTTATAACAAACTACTTTCGGTAGTCCCTCAACTTGGCTTACTGGAGTGTGACTCACCGTATATTCTGCCGACCTTGGCGACACCTGCATTGTTGACGAGCACATCTGCACCTCCCAGGTTGTCCTTGACCCAGTTGAAGGCCTCCAGAAGGTCCTGCTCCTTGGTTAGGTCAGCCCGCACACCGTACAACTTCCCCGAACTGTCCCTCAACTCAGCAGCTAGGGCCTATGTCAACCAAACACACAACACTGGTCAATTACACTAACCTGGCAGGTGTGAGGAAAGTTTGGTGTGAGTGAAGATATTTTGGTCAGCACGTAAGGTCGGATTAACGGCTTTCTTATAAATCACGATATAGAAAGATTTTTTACTTTCTTCACGTTGGTAAGGAATAATTGTTTGTTTCGTGTACTTTCTGTAATCCATGTGGCATTGTTTCCATTACTTTTGTGACCACTGTAGTCACTATCGTTAATAAATCACTATTTCTTTGTCAGCTATTTCCCATTGCAAAATAATGACGATATTATGGTTCCAACAATTTCAGAAAGTCTATAAAGTTCATATGTATGCTCTGTCCTGACAAATATTTTTTTTTTACATAAACTGGAACAGAAGTTATCGTGAAGAAACGTATAAATCTAAGGTGGTAGGGATCAATAACCCTTTACATCTAGGCACGATTTCCACATGCGAAAATCCGGTGACCTATTCCTGTGGGGATGGAACCTGGATCGCCTTGGTGGAAGGCAAGTACTCTATCCTGCCACTGCATCAACCTCAGCCGCCCCAGAGGTTTTTGGTTTACACTTAAGAGGGGTCTTCGCCGGTGTCGAATATCCACCTTTGATGCGTGGCAACAGTGTAGAGATAAGAGCCAGTGTTCCACACTTGACGATAAGCATATCGCCTCTATTCGCAGCACGTCAAACTGACGTCCAAGGTTTTCCTTCTAGTTTTTTTTTCCTACGGTTGGCAGAGGTTTCGAAAATATTTCTTTTCAGACGCAAATTAATACATATATCAAAAATTCGTTCTGGCAGTAACATTTATATGCCATCGCGTGTATCTAAATTTTTCTGTTGCAATATACCATTCGGTTCTTTAGATTTTTACCTCTGAAATAGCACATATTTCGATGTCAAAATAAACTAAAACTAAGCAAAATAATTTTTTGCTAGCAAACTGTAAATTATAAGAAAGAGCATGGCGTTAAGGGCGCAGTCTACGGCAATTTTTTATATTTGTACCAAATATATTTTTCTTGTATTAGACACACAATGTGACTAAATTTTGCTCTTATCAAAATGTTTTCATCCCTCGTAATTTTCGCGTAATGTCTCGTTAGTCAAAATGTGCGTTTCCGTTTTAAGGACAACACTAAAACCAACTCGTTCACTAAACTGAAAAAATTCACAGTGAATAACGATTTTATAGAATACAAATTCAGCTATGTTTAATCACAAAATAAAATATTTTTTGTATTCAAAAATAATATATTGAATCTTTGAGTTTTAATATGAAATTTCAGCATTTTAATTTAAATCCAAAAAGTTAATTTTTTGTTTTTATGTACGTGAAATTGAAGCCTTCGACATATTTATCCACTGTGAATTTTTTGTCAGTTTGGTATAGCAGTTGGTTTAAGTGTAGCCCTTACGAAGGAAACATTAAAATTTTTACTTCAACAAGCCATTACGCGAGTGCTAAGAGAGACGAAAATATTCCACAAGAGCAAAATTTAGTCACATTTTGTCTAAAATTAGAAAAAAATATCTGGTACAGCTATAAAAAGGTAAAGCTATAAAAATTGCGGTAGAGCGTGCCCTTAAGCGGTAATCTCAACATTTTATTTTTGAATAGTATGAAGTAAAGACCAACGCATGCCTCTCGCTTTATACTTTACGAATCCAGGTAATATTTCCAAAGTTACGGCAGTCTACATACCGCTTTTTTTTTTGCTAGTTTGAAAGGCTCGAAAATCATGTTTATAAAAAGCGTGGAGAATTTTTTTAAAATACAGAAGCATAGTTTTAAGTGTATGTAATTTTCGTAGATAAACATAACTTATTCATATTAAGAGGTTTCGCGTTAAAAAGAATACACGTGAGACGCTGCAACGCCATCCATGCGCCAGACGAGGACTCATGAGCGGTCAAGGGCACATAACTAAGCGCTCAACATTGTGCATGTAACGTGACATCGTCCAACATTTTACCACAGACATTCCCGTCTTCAATTTAGCCCACGATTCGCGTGGAGCACTCAGCGCGGTTCTTTCTGGACATTCTGTATAATAATTCACGTTCAACTCGTGTGCGCATGTGCTGTTTGTGCACCGTTGCCTGTGTAGATTGGGTTTTAGACACACTTTAGTTTACGTCGTTCGAGATAAAGTGAGCACTTTTAAAGCCATAGTTACTTTTCTCCTTTAAGGGCTCGGTTCACCTCAGATTTCAACGTCTTTTTTTTTTATTTTTATATTTGTACCAGATATTATTTTTCTTATTTTAGACATAAATTGTGACTAAATCTTCCTCTTAAGAAATTTCTGTATCTCATAGCTTTTGCGTTATGAGTCGTAAACGTCAAAATTTGCACTTAACGTTTTTAAGTACGCCGCTAAAACCAACAGACAAACCAAACCGAAAAAAATTCACAACGATGTTGTTGGCTGTGATTTGGCATACATTAAAAAAATACAATATTTTTGTATTTAATATTAAATGCTGAATTTTAAAATTAAAATTTGAAAAAAAAAAATCCAATTTTTTTAAAATACAAAAATAGATATGTATATATATATATATATATATATATATATATATATATATATATATATATATATATATATATATATATATATATCCCAAAAAACAAAGTATATAGACCGTGCCGTACTCAAAATCAAAGCCTGAGTTCACAATAAATATTATTTTTGGTAATTATTGTAAAAAAATGTGGACGACTAAAGTGTTCACTTTATCGTGGACGTTAGACTTATTGATGTGTGTCGTTACACGGTTCTCACCTGAATGTTCTCCACCCTGCGAGCCAGTCCTACCACCTTGAGCCCCTTCTTGACCAGTTCTGTAGCCACAGCGGCGCCTATACCAGAACTGGCGCCGGTCACAACTGCAACTCTGCCTTCCCACCTCTCCATGTCTGCACTCTTCCTGTCCTAGCTGGGAACTGCCTGCTACCTGCTGTAGATAACATACCTCTGCACATCTGAAGATGACAAGATAGCCGGTGATACGAGATAAGGCCTGGACTGCGTGCGAGATAAACCCCTATTACTTCATTTCTCTCGGCTACAGAGCTACAAACCGGTGTTATCATACTCTGTCTCTCTCTCCGATTGCGAATTGGTTCCGGGCTAATTTTAGCACATTTTCTCTCGGAGTCTCCTCGCCTGTCGACAGCGAGTCTCGTGATTAGAGTCACTGATATTTTTGATGATATAATTGTGCACGAAATTGTGTCAGTGCTTTAAGGGCGCCATCTGCAACAATTTTTATCGCAGTTTTTTCATTTTTATTTGTACCAGATAGTTTTTTTCTTATTGTAGACACAAAATGTGACTAAATTTGGCTTTTATGAAATTTTTTTATCTCTCATAGTTTTCGCGTAATGGCTTGTTAAAGTCATATTTTGCATGTTTCCGTTTTAACGACGACACTAAAACCAACTGATATACCAAACTCAAAAAAATCACAGTGTATAAAAACATTGCACGCTACAATCACATGCTCATAAAAATAAATAATAAAAATTCCTTCTATTAAAAAAAATGCTGAAATTGAAAATAAAAATTTTAAAATTCAATAATTTTTATTCATTATTTTGATGACCATGATGTGTATAGATGTGTCACTCGTTTGACTGCCAATCAGAACAAGCTTACTGCGACACCACACGTCTGTGATTTGCGGGTTGAACCCCGAAGCGCTGAGAGTTATAAACAGTTAATCACTGACCACGAAACAGAACTACTGACGGGCACATAAAGACATGTCATTTGAAACAACTATTTTGTAATTTTGTACTTATTGAAATCATACATGGTACTCACATAACAAGTACAGCCTAACTTTGTTACTAGCATTAGCATTGGTGAATTAACAGAAATAATGTCGATTTAGTTGTGTATTTAATTACATATACAGTTACAACTCTCTCTTAGAAATGTTTACATTACATGGACAATAGTTTCTGATATATGTTCAATTTGCACCACATGGCTCGTGGCCCCTCGAAAACACCAGTGGGCACAAGCAAAGATTTACTATAAGAACCACGTGTATGTGTGTATATAATTTAGCAAGAAATACTAAATAAATATAATAATCTAATGCCAGACAACTTTCGGGCCATACCAAAGAGAGATAGAGAGCACATCATACTGATGATTTCAAATATATTAAACAAAATTTCATCCAAAAGTGTATTTAATGTTATTCAACACGCGTATTTCACACAAATTATCTTTAGCTCAATGCATACAATGGCAATTTTCAACAGACTTGATCATAATTTACAAATTATAGCAATATCTTATTTTTACTGTTAAGATTTTTTCACCATCATGTAATTGATTACTTTTATTGCCTGAAGGGCTAAAAATTGACATTCTCTTATTAAAAAGAGAGAAAGAACAAACAGTGCTGCCAACATTTCCATGGCACTGTGCCCTCGCACGTACTTGTTCTGCCTGAAGGGCCAATTTGGGAACATATCGTAAAGTGAGGATACTTTGCATCTCCATGGGTAGCTTTGCACTGTTAGATTTATTTCGTTCCATGTTTGAATTCTAGTATAATAATCACTCTGAAATATTGTTTATTATTAAAGTTATGAATGGCGAAGCCTTCAACTTTTGCGACTCTGCAGACCTTCAGTTACAACAAAATTATGTAGATCAAAGTTTCCCCTTAGACGAACTGTCCTTCCCCGATAAAAGCAAAATCTTCCCGATCTGGGCTCTTACGCCTGTTCATACTCTTAGGGCCGTATCTATTAGCCTAACGGCTTTCGAATGACAACCAACTGCTATCCCCATAGAGAAAACATTTGTGAACAGTTGGTTGTCATTCGAAAGCCGTTTATAGATACGGCCCTTAGTTTCCCTCTCGCCACACGAAACACTGTAACCTTTGGGGAGGAGTAAATACTCGGTTTGGATTTATAAAGTGTCCGATTACTAGGGCCACGATTTTGTCGCGAAAAGATTTCTGCCCCACTTTGTTTCAGTGTCTCTCGTGCACACCGGCAGCTTTGCTTCATGGTTATTGGCAGCGTGTCTATGTTCAGACACATTCCTCATTTAACTGCACCAATCACAATAAGATTATTGTGAGTCTGTACGTCTATAATTTGTCAAGGCCAGTGAGAGTAAAATCATCCAATCACAGACGATGTAGCAGAGCTGCAGGTGTGCACATGACGCATCGAAACCAAATGTTGCAAAAATCTTTTCGCCATAAAATCGTGGCTCTACCGATTACTTCTAATTCTTTAAATTGGCGTAAGCGCCACTATGTGCAGAAATAGTAGGGAGCCAATCACAATTTGCGAACTGTGACGTCACTCCAACATGGTCCCAGGGAGGCCTGACAATCGCCTTGCGCTCACAGCCGAATGTCATGAGGCAGGTTGCAGCTGACCTTGGAACCTACCGACGGCCCTGCAGCAGACGTTGACGGCGGCCATCGCCTTGTTGCCCGCCAGAATAGGCCGGGATGCACACCGGCCCAATACCAGGGTCATCATAGATGACAAGAACTCTTGCAGGTAAGGAGACACAACTACGTACCCTAAACTAGCTTAGGTATTTCTAGGCGATCTAGCAGCTTCTAAGCTTCGGGCGACGTAGATATTGTATCTTCGCTGGGACGTGTTGAAATCGTGTCCAGCTGACCAGCATAAGACGTAGTCAAAGCGTCTCAAATCCATACATTAAATTAATTATTTAACAAATATGAAAAGATTTGGTTAGCGAGATTCACACTATTTAACATTAATTAACCTTTTTTTTTTGTTCGCGCCATTAATTTTTCTAGTATTTGTTTTTTATATTCATCATTTTCAACATATTTAACTGTATGAAATGTGAGCGTACGTTTAATAAAATAACTTTTAAGTAACCATGAACGCATATTTAAATATTTTAAATGTATTTCTAGCCTTTCAATTTTAAAAGCAATTTAAAGTTCATATTTTACTCAACGCAATGGACGGATAGTGAAAAAAAAAAGTTTTAACTGTCCACTTTTTAAATATAAAAAAAAATAATTGTTTAAGTGTAACTCGGAATAGCACCCCCCCCCCCCACCCCAATTTACGCTCAAACTTTTACTGTGGTAACAAACACGACACTTTATTTGAATAAAATAATACAAATTGAAAATGATGGACACATTTGTCGTAAAAGCCCATTTGAAGCGTCCGAAGAGACGAAAATAAAAGTACGTACTTCATCAAGCCATTGTAGTCAAGGCTACTATTTCCGATATTCTTCGTAGTCGTGTACACTGCCTGTAGGTAGGCAAACCTCAGCACGGCAGAGATGTTGTAGTTGCATATCTTGCAGGCACCAACATTGCTGGGATAACGACGCAATGTAGTTCTGTATTTCCACCGCTTGCACCATGCTCTAAATACTCAGTTCCAAATACACACAGTGCTTCATTACATGCGAAAACAGAAACACTTCGTGTGGTAGGAAAACTAGCAGCTTGCATTCACGGACACGATTATTTTAGTTAAATAGTATTTTCTCCTCTGCTAGTTCCTGCCGGTAATTTCGTTTGTTCTCTGCTGTCTAACTCTTCTACACAGAATACAAAAATAGAACATTTTAAAATAAACATTTAAATGACAGTACACACGAATGTATACCTTCATAAATCAATACTGATTAAAAATTACAGTTTACAAATATACAAAAAAAGTAAAATACTGTCAGTAAAATTAATTTTCGTTTCATTTTGAAACTCTCCTATAAAATATTTTTTTATTGTTTGTCTAAACAATTAGCTTTTCATTTAAACTAATTATACCATGCACTTTTACAAACAAATTATTTTATAAGCAACTTATAGTCGTAATTTATTATTAACCTGATATTCGGATAAGAACCAGTTGACGAGAAGAGGTTAAGGGTGTTCGAGTACGATAAAGTCATAATTTTATATTTATATGGAAAAGTGTTAGTTTTGTAGACAATACTTGTGAGTACATTTTCTTCTTACGAAACAATGTTAGCTCTCATAGTTTTCTCATTACGGTGCATCAACGTCAAAATTAGAATGTTTTGCTGCCATGCAAATAGTGAAAATCAATAGAATTACGTACTTAAAATAATTCGCAGTAAAATAGCATACTATGCTCTACGTAATAAAACATTTGAAAAAAATCCGCGAGCTGTTTTTGTATTTTAAAAAAATTGCTGAAATTGCAAATTTTTTCTGCATTTTTGCGGTTTTTTTAACTCAAAATATTGCGTTGTGAGTTTATAAATATTTTATTGCACAGCTCATGGTATGTAAGTTCACGGTGAATTATTTTGTTTAAGTAGGTCAGTTGGTTTTCACTATTTGCATAGTATTGTAACAAGCAAATTTTGGCTTTGACGCCCCGTTATGAGAAAACTATAAGAGATAAAACTGTTTCGTAAGAGTAACATGCACTCACAAGTATCGTCTACAAAACTGACAATATTTCATATATATATAAAATTATGATTTTATCGCTCTTGAACACCCTTGACCCATTATACTTCTTTCACGATAGTTTTTAATCATAAGCGAGAGCAGATGTCAAAAAAATGTTACACAGCTTTATTCAAAATTGTTTTTACTATGTAGTATAATTGTTCTAGTATATAAATGAAAATTTTCTTGACTGCATAATTGGGTGAAATCATTGCGCATTTGTCTTCGAAAAATTACTTAACATAGTATAAACTGATTTCAACAAAAATGTGCAACAGTTTTTCTATATCTGCTCTAGTTTAGGAGGAAATAATTAAAAATCGTAAAAGCTGTGCAAATTCTAGACCATGACATTGATTCAACGCTACAACTATACGAAAATGTATGAGATTTTTAAACGTTTGTTGCAATTGGAGTTTACAATAGGAATTCCTACGAAAATGTATGTTGCACGTATGTGCTACACGCTTTACCTAAAAGAACTACAGGAAGGGCCAACAAGGTAGCAAATGAAAATGCGTATCAGTACATTGTAAGTTTATTCAAGAAAATCTAACTACAGCATACATAGTACATATTACATGGCTTACAAGCTACTGCCGCACGGACTGGTTCTATCATAAGTGCAAGGCGACAGTGTTACACTCTGTTTCACATAACACGTGACATCAGTTGCAGCATTGTATTTAATCATTTTTCTCTTTTACGAATTCCTGAGAAGTATGTTAAATAGGTGATAATATCTAAAATTCTGTTAATCTTGCGCTGCAGCGCAGATGTGGCGATTGAGCTGGCCATTTATAATTAGGTCTCAATCAGTCCAATGAATTATGAACATAAAAATTTGCTGTACTTGCTGCGGCGTAATGATACGTCATCAGCTGAATAGCAATGACTGTTCTGAAACGCAATATAACTAAAATTTGCTGTATTATCGTGGATTTAACATATTTCGTATAGCCTGAAGCAAATTTGGATAGTTATGAATACACTTAGCATGTTGTGCGTTGTAAATATTTAATTTAAAAACGGTGAACATTTTAGATTCTAAAATAAGCATGAATTTCCATTACACTGTATTTACAGAACATTTTGTTTTGCGCTGTGACTGACAATACATCACGTAGTTAATCGGATCCCCTATAAACATCAAAATGTACGTATTACACGATAAAAAGTTCAACCTCAGGATCTCAGGGTTGTTTGTCAGAACAACTTGGCACTACCTTGTCTCAAGGTCGTGTGAGATAAGGCTATCGAGATAACCTCGCCTGATACAAATGGAAAGTATTGACTCTTGTGATAATAATCACTAAACCTGCAATATTGAATCACATACATTCAGGTTCGGATCCTTGGTAAACCATAATTGTGAGAGAGTTCGTTTTGAACTCTAAATCGTCATATTGGATTTAATAAATATTTACTGTTTTTTTATTTATGGGTAAATTTTGTAGGTTTAGCAATCACAGTATTAATAGGATGAGAGTTTAACTACATGTAACAGTGGCAGAATCATTCCATAAATGTTGCTTGTAGGATTGCCTTAGGGACATTTTTAGACACTTTCTTAAAACATACAAGTTAAATTAATAAAAAAATTTAATGGATATTACATTCAAATTGTCAAAAAAACTTGTTTTGATATGCTATACTGTAATGTAATGCTCAAAAATGATTCTAAAATGAAAGTTAAACCTAAATTTAAATCGAAGAAGAATGTAGTTCCAACTTGATAATTGGCTTTATAAATTATAATGTTCCCGCTTAATTTGCCAACCGGAATATAGATGGAAGTATTTAAAAGTCCGATTAAATGCAATACTGTGAAATAAATGAATGGGAGGTACATTGTAACGGTTTGGAGACTTCTAACAGATAGTTTCGTCACTTGCCTGTACAATTCAATGCAGCCTAAAGAATGTTTTATGTAACAAAAGAAATACGCTGAACTCGCGCGAGAGGCTCATCTCCAACTAAATCTCAAGCAAGAATTTCTTGTGCGAAGTGAGTCTTGAACAAGATAATGTGCAACTTGTTTGAACGAAGGATACCAGAACAAGGGGGCCACAGGCATAGAAAACCTGGAGTTATACGGAAAATCGTGGCCTCCTGTAAATAACTTGGACATTTCCGGGAATCGTTTTTCCTGGCTCATTTTGAGCATCCTTTTCCATGGTACTAGAGAAGACTTTATTGGATAATACGTTAAATAAATGACAGAAATGTTGTTTTCGTTCTCGTGAAAAAATCAGGAAAATGTTTGTTTTGGTCATAGAAATCAGGGAATTTTCTTTGTTGTAATATGTGGCTATCCTGCTCTAGTTTCTCTGGGCTGGTCACGTTACCTACTGTGTATCATTCTTGAAAACGGAAGATATCATAATATGGGGTGTGCGCAGTGGAACTTGGCTACTCGTGAAGCAGTTCTTGGGACTTTTTAAATTTACAGTGAATACATGAAAGTGTGAATAACATACCTACTCGGAAAATGCTCCAACGAACTACTACTCTTAACTTGATGTTATTTGTTTGAAAATTAAATATGTACATTTGTGATAAAGTGTCAGTTGAATATAAGCACAGGCCATCAATTCGTCTCCAGCATTAAACTTTCACTGCAAACGTACCTCGCATTTTAAAGTAATGACGTGAACATCAGTAACACTTTTGTATAATAAATACTCAAAAATAATCCCAGTAGTATGGCTTGTTATTCAATTTACAACTAAACCTCAATAAAAGATATAGTACTAATTTATACTTTTCCCAATATTATAGTACACATTCACAGGTAGTATTCCTACCAGCTGCCGTAGAAATGCCAGTAAATGTTATAAAACTGTTTATGTTGATTCATTATGTCAAAATAACAATTCATAATTATTATATTATTTTCATGATGTTCGATTTATATGCAATTTTTGACACGAAGTGATTTTCTGGTTACACTAAAATTCTAAGGTTCAGTATGACAAGAAATGTTTTTTTTTTTTCCTTAAAATTACTGGACTTGTTGAAATAAAATATTTGACTGTTTTAAAAGCTAGTGCTTTAATTTGCACGAAGAATTACAGACGGCTAAAGTAAAAAAGCGAAGCTGTTTTGTATGAACTCAATACAGTTTTCAAATTCTTTAATCGAATTTTCTTAAAACTTTTACCAAGCAATATGGTATTGTCTTAAGGTGAAACAGCAGATTGTAGAATGTGATCAAGAGCTCCAAAACGAAAACCGAAAGAGACAGTAGAAGTCCTACACCTAAACAAAAGAACGGGGCTTGTAGATGTTTGAGGGCTATGGCCTTGACACTTACCTTCTTCTGCAGCACAGAGGCCGATCGTTCAGACTGTTGAATGTAGTCTTGCCTCCACTTCTTCAAAAAACCAGCGTGAACCAGCCTTCTGATCACAGAGTTCATTCTCGGGATAAACGGACAGGAAGGCGAAGATGCTATGAAGTAGAGAGGGAGTTTTATAATACACTGGTCTATTATGTGGACTAACCGACGGCCATTCTCGTACCACTTTGGCTTGTTGAAGTCGTATATCCCAGTGAATCTGTCAAGAAGAGTGAAAGCCTTGTTCTCGACGCCAATATTCTCTGCCATTTCCTCAAAACTTTTGACGAAATTCAGTCTGTCGGCTAGGAAAATAATGTCTTCGTCGCCTACGTCTAAATCAGATGAAATGCTGCTCACGTCATCTAAACTGATATAAATAACGAAAATCAAGTTGGAAACCTTAACCTCCTGAACTGAATTGATGTCAGGATAGAAGTGATCTATTGTTAGGAAACTGGTCATTGATCCCAAATACACATTCCCGAGTACAAGCTGAAGAACTAGGCCAGCTAAGATAACAAACCGTACGGTATGTGATGGTGGAATGTATTCTATGCCACCTTGTAGCAAAAATCTTAAACATTCCATCAAAGTAAATGATTTCTTACCTACGCCACCAAATTCACAGACGTACCAGGATAAAAATATCAGCACTGCTGTTGATAAGTAAAGACCCCACATTTCTACACTGAATGGTAGAATAACGTTCATGTAATAAGGGATATGTGCTCCTCTTGGGACAACAAGAGTGATGCAAGAATCTTCGAAGGCGTACGTTGCTTGATCCGCTAAATTTTTGGTGATGAAAACAGAGTTAATGACAAAACTTTTCGTTGAAGCATTGCCTTTAGACACGTAGCCTACTAACGGGGGATTAAGAGCCAGGGAGGCGTTCATTGATTTGATAATTGTGTTTACAGCCATGCCATCTGGTCCTCCAAGTTTAACATTTCCAAGAGTATCATTCTGTATGAAAAGTGTAGGATGAACTTTGTTTCTGTTGAGGTGAAATGTGTATCCTTGTGTGTTTGTAATCTTTTCTTCATACAGCTGAGTCTCGGTATTAATATTTCTACAAGATGTGTAGGTAGTGTGACCTGTAAATACATTGTGAGTCAGAGTATATATGCTTCTGCTTACGCTATTAGCCTTCAGTGTACCTCTGTCTTGCTCTGCTACCAGTATCTCCAAGTTCAGAATGTTGAAGGAGTGCCAGCAGTCTTGGAACATCTCAGTGAAGCCCGTGTGCTCGGCGACAAGTGGAGATGTGAGAACTATCAGGAACCTAGCTCTCGGGTTCCAGAAGGGAAGTTCAACCCACTGAGAGTTGATGAAACACTTGTCTGTGAGGTTGGGTACGAACACGATAAACCCAGAGTTGGTCTCGTAGCTGTCACTTCGACTGAGAGAGACGAAGTCTGAACCGTCCCACGGCTGATTTAAGTTGACGACAGGGGCGATGTTCATGTTGTGGATGTGTTGTATTACTTCTGTGTGCATTCCTATGTCTTCTGGAGCATTCTTACTAACTACTATGAAGTACAGGTTACTGCTGAAGTATCTCTCAACTATAGCAATCAAGCAAGACTCCATGTACTGTTGTGATGGGAGATTTCGTAGAAACCTTGTTTGTATTTTTTCACATGCTGTGATTTCTAACAGCACCAGCAGAAAGCATATAATTGTTGCAATCTTCCTTGCAACGCTTGGAAATGGTTTCATCTGAAACAATAAACACTTACTGTATAAAACAGCACACGTAGGTAGCTACAAAAGTTCTCAGTGTTGTTTAGAATCTACGCAATCAACAAATTAAGCATATCCTACATAAAATATGTCCTACATACAGTCGGCCTTTCATAAAACCCGTCCTGCATACAGTCTGTCCTACATAGCGTGTCTGATATACAGTCCGCCATAAATATATTCTGTGCTATATACAGCCAGGCATGTATATAATCTGTCCTACATAGTATTGTCGGCAGTTGTCATCTCACGGCGAGGGTGCGGGGACAGCGGGGCAGGAGGGAGAAGAGGAGGTAAGGAGGCGACACACAGTCGAGAGCCGTGTAGTGGCTGTTATAAAAATATCGATCCTCAGTGTATAGTCGTATACTATAAAGTGAGAGGTGAAGGTGGTAGCCCGCAGAGGCACGCAGAAGTCATGTATAGCAGAGAGCAGGAAATAATAAAAATAGTGATACAGTGTTGTGTCAATGCAGCAACAAATACATGTCTGCTCGAGCATCTGCAGAGAAGAACTGCAAGAGCAGCGATGTACATGGGTGTGAGAGAAGTTTAGTCAGGCATGCTGCAGGTTAACTTTGCTGTTTTTTTTTAAATCAACCGTCAAACATTGACTGCAGGGGTAACTTTGACCGACTCAAAATATTAGTTTTGTGTACATTTAGAGAATAAATAAACTATTCTAGTTACATATTTAGACCCTTACGTGTGAGCCATCCAGATAAAGATTGCAATTTCTTCACCAAGAGGCACCAAAATAAATACTCCGAGTACGTCAAAGTATCCACACTTAACGGAAATTGTTACTAAGATTGTACTCTTCACAAAAAAATGTCTGGCTTATAATAGGCCTACTTGTTAATTTCTGTTACGCTATTTTCAGACATGTATAATAACGTGTTTTATTTGTTTCATTTTTTTATTTTTACTAACAGTTTGTGTGTACTATCAATATTTAAATATAATTACGTAGCAATATATCTTCCACGGAAAATTAAATCTTGGCAGAATGTATCAAATAGTGTAAAATATATCACAGCTTTACAACATGTGGCATTTATCTGGAAGTAATTTGACACATAAATATGTTGTAATACAATTTCCCTTGTTATTCTCAGCAGGCTGCAGTCACTATTCGTTAGCATATTTTGTTCAGTAAAAAACATTACAGCGAAACCACTGAAGTGCAGTCATCTGAGTTCCTAATGCTGGATCATCGGACCATTTTCAAATACCATCGGATCGAAGTTAATATTTTAGTAAATCGTACAAATGTAAGCGAAATAAACACCTCTCAGAATATCGCCTCTTGAATTCAAATGCTTCCACACGTACGACTATTTTAATGCTAGCTGATATGTCAAAGTAAATACATTTTTTATTTGTTTTATTTCATTAGTTATTAGTCACATTGTAACGATCGTTAAAATGTATTTTGTTCCAATTGTTAACTCATATCACTGCAGTCGTCACACAGTGATAATATACCCCACATTTAACCATTACATTTAAAATTAATCTTTATGTCGTGATTTTTAACTACGGAGCCAAATAACGTGTTCAAGGCACATTTTAAAAAGCTGTGCGAAACTGTTACTAACAATGAGTTCTTCTTTTAGTAAGCTAAGTTTTTTAGTTCGTCATTTAATATTTCTAATTTTTACCATGAGTTATGCTCGTTTAATATTTTTATTGTTCATTGCACACACAAACACACATATATATATATATATCTTACTTGTTCCCGTGTAATTGCGTGTACATATTATGTATATATGTATGTGTACATATATGTGTGTTTTTATAAAAATTTATATGAATATGTATATATGTGTATATAAGTGTATATGTGTATATAAGTGCATATGTGTATGTATATGTGTATACATGTATGTATATATATATATATATATATATCTGTATATATGTACATATACGTATATATGTTTTAATATGTGTATACTATTATTATATATGTATATAGTATTTTTATATATGTATATAATTATATATGTGTATATATTTAAATTTGTGTAGATAAATATATATTTGTATATACGTGTACATATGTAGGCTATATATAAGTATATATGTGTATATAATTATATATGTGTATATGTGCATATATGTATATCTGTGTATATATACATATTTATGTATATATACATATATATGTATATATGTACACATATATGTATATATGTACATATATGTACATATATATGTATATATGTATTTGGCATGTTCATAAACTAGTACTTACTAAACAATATATTTTTTTAACCATCAGTTGTTCCTTAGGTAATAAACATACGTCGTGATAATAGAATGTTTCTGTACGGACGTACTATTCGGAGATGTATATAGTGTAGGAGCTTTGAAATAACCAAGTAGTTGCATATCTGATTTAGCTTATCGTACTTTTTATCATTTCTCGTCTCACCAGCTCCTGCTAAGATACACAACAGACTTCTGTTTTGAAGTTTTCAGACCATGCACCTGTGCTCTTAGAGTGTAGTTAAGATGAACTGGCAACTTGGTCATGAGTGTGTACTGTATGTAATGCACTTTTGTTTAAAAGACTCATATGGTAACCAACCAGTTATAAGGATGTTTAAGAAGTAGTATTCTTCACTAAATGTATTAATTAAACTATTCACAAGAGTAAAAGTTGTTAACTTCGCACATCTGTATGACGGCCTTTTACTTTGTCCAGCAGAGATTATTTTTAACTTCACACATAAGGTTTCATCTTAGGGGGCTGACAGTGTTGCGACATTGATACTACTGTCATGACTAATGTCTTCACAAAATGCGATGCTGCCAATGCCACTTTTTTTTAATGATAACTAATCAATTTTTAAGGAATGTCTATAAAGGTTAATCTGTACCCAAAGTTGCACTAACGTGCCATATTTTTTAATGTACGTGCAGGTTTACGTGCATGCCAAAGTTGAGTTATAACGAACATTTTTAATTAAGAGTAAAATAAATAACCATTGATCGGTACATTTGAGCAGGAAGCCACCCCTAAACAAGCATTTTAAAATGTCACAAATATGTATTTAGTCCTGTAGGCCATAAACCACTTACGATGGAATCTAGCTCCAACGTTAACACAACTACAATCGAGAGATATTTCTGTCACAAAGTTAGAGCAAAGAAAACTCGAGGAGCTCATGTAAACGACAATTGAAACTGTCCCTTTAAGCGACTATGATTTATTTTTAGAATTTTTGTGAGAGTTATACATTAAAACCCAGTAGTAGCATATGCGATGTCGCAACATTACTCGGGCGTAATAGTTTTTACAATGTAACCCTATTTCTAAAAAAAAAAAAAAAAAAAAAAAATCTATATGGTTTTTTTTCTTGTTACCTATTTAACATTTCCATTGAGTTTGATGAACTAAATGATTTGTCGAAACCTAAGGTTTATTTGATAGGACAAAAGTAAAACGTGACAGCGTTAGATAATAGTTTCCGCCTATCCTGAAAGAAAGATACGTATTTCCGAGCACAACTGCTGCAACTCGCAAATATGTTGCACTTATGTAGTGTATGAAGACACGCGCCGAATGTTTTCCGCCCTGCTAGTATCAACCAGGCAGCTGCACCCGGATGGTAGGATATCAGTTTCTCTTCGCTCTCCCGTCCTGATTACACCACTAGGGAGCTCAGACGCCAAGTTAACTGCCGATCGTAGTACAATCATTCCTACTTACAGTCTATAATACACAGAGTCTGTACTACAGATAGTCTTTCCAACACACAATCTACTTTTCATACAGTCTGTCACATAAACAGTGACTCCTCCATAGAAAAATTCGTAATATACAGTCTACTTTTCATTGCAGGCTGTCATTTATGCGTACTGTCCTGCATACGATCTGTGCTTCATACAGTCTGCCCTGTAGTCAGTCCGTCCTACATACAAGCAGTCACACACAGACTGTCCTTAATACAGGTTGTCATACAAAGTCTGACATGATGACATTCATACTTGTTGTCCTACACACAGTCTGTCATACAAATAGCTTGTCCTATATGCAGTCTGACCTTCATATAGTCTTACATATTGTCTGTCCTACATGCAGACTGTCCTAAACACATCTATTCTACATTCATCCCGCCCTTTATACTGTCAGTCCTTCATACAGTCTGTCCTAAGTACAGTCTGTGCCACTCATTTAGTCTGATATTTGTATAGGTGGTCCTGCACACAGACAGCCCTATATACAGGCTGTCATACATACAATATATCCTTCATACAAACTGTTATTGACACAGGCTGACCTACTTACAGTCTACCATTCATACAGGAAGTCCTACATACAGTCTGTCCCTTATGCAGGCTATCATACATAGTCTATTAGACATACATGCTGTTCTGCGTACAATCTGTCCAGTATATTGTCTGCACTAGATTCATCTATTATTTATAAAGGCTGTCCTACAGTTCGTCTGTCCTTCATTCAGTCAGTTCAATATCCAGTCTGTCCTATAGTCAGTCTGGCATACGTATAGTCCAGGGATGGCCAACCTTATGCACGCGGGCCAAACACTGGCCCGCCAATGAATTCTGAATGGCCCTCCAAAAGCTTAATAATTTGCACTATATTCCTTTCCTAAGAACTGTAGAGAAGTGTTTGCACTTCAAGAGGGTAATGAACTGAGAATACATGGGAAATAATAGTTTTATAAAATTACTCTTTGTTATAATACCGTAAAATATTACATACATTTTGAGATCATGAGAAGTAGTCAATGTTAAAGTTTTTTTATCGCTGCCTACGACATGATTTGGTTCAACTTTTTGGCCACAACTCCGAAAAGGTTGGCCTCCCCTGGTATAGTCTGTCCCCCATACAGTCTGTCTTTCATACTGTTTGTCTGGGAATGAAATTTTTCCAAAGATATACTGTAATAGTCAAGAATCATTAGGACTTTTTTTTTCATGTAGTCTCGGTTTTAATTGAATTTGTGTGTCTGGCGTTGCATTAGCTTCTATTTGGTGTGATCTTAGTTACAACATTGTACGTCCAAGTCCAACTTGTAAGGTACAGTATGCTTACCTCTGAGCTGGCAACTAGAGAACTAGCTCTTCACATACTAGACCACCTAGACACGGCATAATAGACTCTCCGGCGCCCCAACTGACTGCACATAGCTATCATACCAGCAAGTAGAACTAAGAACTGTTATTCCTGCACGAAGCTACTGCACGCACTGTTGGTTATCTGCACCACGGCAGTTATTCTGCCTCGACGAAGGTCATTAACGCAACCTAAACAAGCCGTTTATCGGGTGACTGGAAAGAGCTGTTTCATGTTCGACGGACACGTAATTTTCTGTTGTGAAACACCAGTATCCCTGAATCCCAGCAGATACTCTACACCTAATCTGTTTTTTACAGTCCGCCAGAACGAGGAATTATTCATTATTAATTCTGGAACATTTCCACCGGCATGTATAATGCACTGCAATATAGTGCATGTCCTGATTCAATGTATGACTCGCGACGAATGCAGGGGGCCCTGAGAACGACCAGGGGGAGAGGATAGGGTGGTTTGTAAGGAGACTTTTTTTTTTACCTTGTTCACGCTGCCTATGACAACTTTTTCGTAGCATGAAATTTTGCTTTAGTTTCTATTCTTTTAGCATAATATTACTGTTTAAGAAATATAATTGTGGTAAAATCACCGAAGTTATATACCATGACGATTTCAACAAAAACTCGCCACTTGAAAATTGTTAAAGCAAAATTCCCTTACATGTAAGGCAGGCAATTCACATTTAAGTGCAAAAGAAATATATCCTACGAATGTATGGAAAATTTCCACTACATGTACGGAAACAGTCCTCACACGGTTGACGTAACATTCCTTTTCAATAAAAAAAATAGAATAACTTTAATAATTACTACTAATTATTACCTGTACTTTTTTCTCACGGTTTTCAATTTAATGTCTCTTTGACTCGGGCAATGGTTCCGTCTGAGTACTCCAAATTATTTGAAATAATTCGTAAAAATATGTATCTCTATTTTCAATATCTTTTCAAAAACTAAATTCTTCCGAAAATAAAAAAAAATAGTGTTTCAGAATAAAACGTTTCGGCACTTCCAATTTCACGCCAAACAGTCAGTACAGACCAGGAGTACAGAACATATGCTAGTCGCATGCAAGCAGAATTTCTGCATACCCATGTTTCATTGCGTGTAAGAACAGTTCCCTAGTAAAGTTATCTCATAGATAACTGTACGAATGATCTTGTTTGATATTTCGTATGTTGGCAATACATTTGTGGGGCTGTTGTAGTACATGTTGCAAGACTGACTAACATTGACGTCACTTTTAATGTTTACGTTTAAGGGCGCGGTTCACCTCAGTTTTCAACGTCTTTTTTATTTTTATATTTGTACCAGATATTTCTTTCTTATTTTATATATAAATTGTGATTAAATCTTCCTCTTAAGAAACTTTTGTATCTCTTACAGTTTTTGCGTAATGAGTCGTAAACGTCAAAATTGGAACATTACGGTTTTAAGTACGCCACTAAAACCAACTGACATACCAAACTGAAAAAAATCCACACTATATAACAGTGTTATAGGCTATAATTTGACATATATAAAACAAAATAATATATTTTTTGTATTTATAAAAATAGTTTACATTTTTAAAATTTTCATTTCAAAATTCAGCATTTTTTATTAAATACAAATGTATTTTATTTTCTGTTTTTATGTATGTCAAATCATAGCCTACAACAGTATCGTACACTGTAAATTTTGTCGGCGAATAACGAATTCTCTAGAAACACGACCTGAGTAATAGAACAAAAATATATTTGGTTGATTCCTGAAGGTATGTCGAGGCCACAGTCTCACAGTATGCAATATAATCTAATACCTCTTTATTTAGATGGCAGGTACCTACTAAGAATGCGCGAGGGCAAGGCGCCTCTATAATCTCGTCCTCCACCGAGGTGCTGAGCCCACCCACAGTGCCCTGGTTAGAGCCAGCGCCCAACCCCCACAAAATAAAAATAAATAAATGATTGTTACCGCCCCCTAACTACTAGAACTTTCACCACTTCGCTCATGAAGTCACCTGGACTCTCATACTACTTCCAGTAACTATTTACTTTTAATGAAGGTTAATGCTGAGTAGTCACACTCCTATTTGTCGAGAGGGTTTTTAAAAGTGCCTGTGCCGATTTGTACCCCTCTCTTCTTAGTTATATATTAAGCTATATGTAGACTTAGGGAAGCAGCTATAGTTCCAAACACGGCCATGACTAACCAACCCCTCTCTGTCGCGACGCATGCCCCCTATGCATGGAATCTCCTCCTTGTAGGCTTATGTATGGGGCTCAGCCCTGAGACATACTTATGTCCTGCTCCTCCCCTAGACATCCTCCATAATACAGTAGATTAGTGGTAGGTTCACCACTGTAAACCTGGCTTTCGCAAGGAAAAAAAAAAAAAGAAAAGAAATCGCACAAACTTGTTTTAATGCTTTATGGATACATCTGCAGATCTGCTTCGAGGTAAGTTATAGGATATTTATAACTCAGACCTGGTTGACGTCACCGGCCTTCTGAATGGGTGGGTGCCTGTCAGTCATCCGGGACAAGCATTCAGCTCACACATAACTGAATGTTACCGCAACACCTAGAACATTCAGCTTACGTCAACCACATGGTCGACGAACTATGAGAATATTCTGGGTATAGTCGTGGGCGATTATAAATATCGGCCCATTGCGAGCCGAGAGAGTGATTGCGGCGTTTAGCTGGCGAGTGTTCGCGGTGGACTTGACAGCGAGGGACGAGGCGGGACCAACAAACCGAGGAGAGGCTACGGAGGTGTGGACGATGGTGACTCTTCGAGTACAGATTGAACTCTAGTTGTGCATTGTGAGACATTTCTAGATAGAAACTTATGTTGTCGGAGGATTGATTTGTGAGAGACATTATTTATTCACTAGAGTAGTAAATTACGCTTTAAGGGAGATGACCTGTATATAATATCTATAAGGGTTTAATTGAAAAAGGTAAATCCCTAGAGTTGTATACATAATGTAGAGTGTTTTAATTAAGTTAAGAACATTAATCTAATTAATTAATTTATTTATCTGAGCCCTCCATCCCAAACGAACCTGGCTGCGCTAGGGAGAGAGCAAAGGATAATCTACAATAATAAAAAAATGGCGCAGAGCCTAGATCGGGGAGATTTGTCTCTCGTCAGGGAAGATGTTTCTACGTAAAAGTTAAGTATGATTAAATTTGGCCCTTCAGACAGAACAATTATGTGCGAGGGCACAACATATTGTAAAACTGAAGTGAGGGTAGTCTTTCTTTTAACAAGGATTTGGAAATGTAAAGTTTTAACTCTTCAGGTAATTATGTAAGTAGTAATTTAAATGAACATGCGAAAGTAAAATATATAAGATATAATCATGTTTGTTGGTAAATTACATCTCATATATGTAATAATTAAGATAAACATTTTTTGAAACTCGTGTTTTGAATATTAAAAATAAAATTTTCTATAAAAAGTTATATATATATAATGTCTTGACCACTCTCAAATTGTATACAATTTTATTTTAGCTTGATACGCTCTGTATGATGTGCGAGGATGAGAAGGTGGTCGATAGATGTTGTGGTGAAGGGGGGGGGGAGGGGGAGACAAACACAGCTTGCGAAGACTGTTATCTATTTAGCGAGTCGAGTTACGTCTTCTTGAGGTCACTGTCTCCCCTCCCCTCCACCATACATCCATCATGTGTTCTCACTACACACAGCTGCTCGCGACACTACAGTACACGCTCTTGTTGCCTGCTGTAAGTACACGGAGCCGTCGAGCCACGCCCTGCACGCAGCACACAGGTGAATAGATCACTTATTTCATCTACAGTTTGATATTCCGCGTATTATAACCACGGTCTATGAAGGTAGAGGTCTTGACACTGAGGAATAAAATGTGACTCCCTTCTTGTTGCCGAGCGCCAGTAGTAATTTGGTGGAAGATTTGTCTTGTTTTTGTATTTGGCTTAGCTTAAAACGTGAAGTTGTTACCGGAATTGCGAGTATTATACCGAAGAAAAAAATGGGAACGTAATTTTGTATTGGAACACATTTTTTTACAACAATAAAATTTAATTTTCCAATATTTTACATGCAGGTGCACATTGCAACGTTTCTCAAATTTTGTAGGGCACGAAATATAGTTTTTGTTCGAATGTGTTCACTAAAACAATAATACACAATATATTCCTTCAGACTACTTTTATAAACAGTTCCACACATGCCAATGCATTTATGGATATGGAACATGTATATACTATATCAGCTTACCTTATTAACATTATTTTATGTAAATAATTGCAAAAATGTTAAAACGCGAGATATAAACAAGACAAATCTCCCACCAAAATACTACTAGCGCTCGGCGACATGAAGGGATCACTTTCTCTTGCTGGAGAGCATACGTAGTGTCAAGACCTCTGCCTCTTAGACCGTGATTATAACAGACACCAGTCTGCACTGGACTGTCGGAAAGTACTGCTTTGTTCGTGTCCTGCTGATTCAATGCATCTACCAGTCCTACCGGCCCGACATTTCGGTGGATATCGCGGATGCACACCAGAAAGTTAACTGAACAGTTGTGAAACACAAGGTCAGAGAAAGTCAAATGATCATACTTATTTGAAAAAAAAAAATATGCGTTTAAATATAATACTTCGTTTACATACCTGAACTGCAAAGTGTATTTATTATTAAATATGTTATAATTTTGTACGGCCTGTATTCCTTGTGTTAGATAGATGCCACGGTCGTAGAAGAACAGGTCTGGACACTCACCTATCTAACAATGTATTTTGCTTGACCCCCTTGTTGCTTGGCTGTAGTTCACCAAGTTACCGAGAATATTGTGCTTTATTGGCTCTTCAGTTAGGGCGGCCGGACTCAAACCTCGCCCACTTTTTTCCTTTGTTAAATTTATAAAGTACATAAAGACTGCTGGAGCCTTTTCTTAAGTTTGTGAGCGAAGAAAGTATTTCATAAATTGATAAATAATTCGTTTTGATAAATTGTTTATCTTAGTGGAAAGGAAGTGGGCGGAGTTTGAGCCCAACCGCCCTAACTGAAGCGCCAGTAAAACACAATATTCTCGGTAACTTGGTGAACTACAGCCAAGCAACAAGGGGGTCAAATATCCAGGCGAGTGTCCAGACCTGTTCTTCTACGGCTGTGATAGATGCACAAGTTTTTCATGGACATATTTGTTTTTATTTACGATACCTATAAAACAAACTAGACATTTTGTTGTATTATTTACTCTAGTGTTTCGTGTACTGTCTGTGCCATGAGGAGTCGTTATACACTTGCTATAATTGCTACATTCGTCTTTGTTAGCTCAGATTTACCTTTTCTCTCTTGGCTAAATTTAACTAATTTTCACACAGGAATTATGTGTGTGTATATATATACACACACACACATCATGTTAGTAACTGCATTTCTTTACCATTCATCCGATTACAATGAAACTTGAGTGAGTTGTGCTTGCGAACGCAATGGTTTCTGCCAAAGAAATTTTGGTAGAAGGGAGAGGGTGGGAGGAAAAACGGGTAGAAGGACAGAATGGGTACCCAAAACAATTCAGGACACATTGCAACATATGCCAAGGCAGCTAGAACAACATGAACTATGATTCGGTTTTTGTAAAGAAAATATCTACAGTTGGTGGTGGGAAATCTGGTGGATTTGAATTCTATCAGGTTAGAATATGTAATTTTAATTTTTATGTTGTTGATGATTTGATGATCATTGAGCAATTACTGAGGTAATTATGTCACTTCCAGTATGGCAATGGTGTTGTCTTTCCTTGCGTTCTTTATATATTCCAATCTAAGTTATTTACATATCTAATATGTATTGTCAGATAGAGAACTGAATCGCAGCAGGACTAGGTACCTGCCAACAATTAGGGGGGAGGGTGCAGGGAGGCCAGGCACCCTCTAGAAAAAGAATGCTTTTTTACTAGGGGGACTTGCTCTTGGTTTAAATGCTTTAATAGTTTAAAAACGATGCTTCTAAAAGAAAGAAAACTACTCAAGTAACTTAATTTTGCATCTTAAAATTCAAATTTTCCGGGGGAGGGGAACATCCCCCTACCCTCCGTTTTAATAATAGAAATGGTTTATGGTTTCCTCCCCCTCCACCATCCTTTCTGTAAAATGGGGATTACAACGCTTTTGCATTTCAGAGTGTCATTGGTTTATTCGTGTGGAAGGGGGAATTGTAGCCAATCATACCACGAGTGAGGAAGCGATAAGAGCTACTCTGTCGCGCGTGGTATTTCGTCTTCAGTGAAAGCTCAAAGCAGTAAGCCGGCGCGCCATGTTTCCGTTGAACTGTTGCAGCTATGGATATAAAATCAGTAATCATATTGTTTGAATGCTGCGGGGTCTGCGACACAGAATAATGTGGAACCCTAGATTACTTTCGCTTCAATCTGAACAGTACATATTGTTACAAGTTTGAGAGCACAAACTTTATATGTGGGCAATTCCCATGAGTTCTTTGGGATAGAGGTCTATAATTACAAATAAAAGAGTTAAATTAAGTACTGGATTTAATAGCTCACAAAGCTACGAAATACACAAAACAGTCATCAACTAGAACTCTCACAACACAATTAGTTATGCACACAATTACTCCTGTGTCAC
>PNEQ01076803.1:0-31406 GCA_003012365.1 Medauroidea extradentata | reverse complement strand
ACATTGTGTGTGCAGGGTGCCGTCGGTTAGGAAACCTCTGACGATACTGTCTCTCCGCCTCTCTTCCATTGCCGCCTGCTGCACCATACACTAAATGCATATCGGCTAGCTCTGCCAATGTGTAGCCTTCCATGTAGCCTCTACAACTACGACAATAAACGTAGCGAGTGTAACACATGCACGGTGTCTCGTACAGTCAGAGAGCGTCAAAGCGGGTAGTACTTAACACAACACAACATATGTTTTCACTGGCTTGTTGTCGCCAGGTTGCCTGCCTACCCCTGTTACTTTGGTGCACCATTGCAGGTATAAGGATGCATTTCCGGACATGGGTCCCTTAATCAAATATGTTCCAAACATGCACATCTACCATCCCTATCAATTTGTAACACTTATTCTTGGCCAACCTGTATAGGAGCACGTGGTTCGCATATGAGGCGTTACGGTTCCTACAGGACAGAGATAAACCTCGAAATCTGTTGGAGACATCCTAGTAAAGTTTTTGTACTGACCACTAATGTGTTAAAACTTTAAATCCCGCATGAGCTCCGGCCCGTTTCGCTTTTCATACAGTACAGTACGCCACCATCGCCGAGGCTTTGGTTGTTTTCTAAGTCGTTGATGTGCACACAGTAGCATAGCACAACTGCAAAGAATTAACGCTAGTGATGCAACGTTATTATCCATTGTCAAAACTCCAGAGCGATATTGCGCGCTCGTGCAGTGCTCACTATACTCATAGATCACGGCATGCTCGAGGTTTGTTTGTAGCGTTCTCGATGCCTGCAGTTTGCAGCGAGCATTACGTTACAGGCTCGGTTCGCCTAGTGTATACGCGGCTTTAGGTATGGCAGCGAAATCAAAAATTTTTTTATATCTACAACTATTACTGTCGTAATAAAGAAAATACTTTAACAGTTCATAACGGCGAACGTTTTATGCGTTAAAGCAAAACCTGTTTCAAAGAGAGAAATTTGTCCAACACACATTAAGTAGCTTGCAAATAGACATTTAACTTCATTCAAACAATAAATACCTGAAAATACTTACAATATCTGCACATGGTAAGTGCTGCTTATTAGAATTAATGCCAAGCAAGCAATAGCCAGTGCTGAAGATGTTGATAACTGAATCAAGAATCCAAATATGGCCATGATCGACAATCCTCCGCAGACGAAAATCTTTCGTGTCTAAACAAAATTTAATTGAATTAGGAAAACATTTCATACATACAATAAGTAATATCGAATAAATTTTATTTTCACGCAACACACGCACCCACACACTCATATATATATCTGTAATTGTTAGAACCACTTTTATCCGGTTACAACTTACTGCAGTGGTGGTCAATATTTTCTTTGTGATTAATGTGTCTGCCAAAGGAGCCATGGAGTATGTAACGATGACTTTGCCAAGAAATATCAAGGACGAAAGATAACCTGCATTCTTGTAATCGAACTTCAGAACATCTGGAAAATGTTAAAAACAAAAGAAATTAACATTTAAACAACACTATATTTATATGACACTAATTATACGCCGATGTCAATTATATTCTTAAAAATGGGGAATCATCAGAATTCGCCAACAAATTAAATAGGTTCTATTCGGATCTCTCAAATAACTTGTGCCTAATTTTAAAATACAAATTATACCTGAATTTGTGTCTCATGATCCATAATATACACGAAACGTTTCGTAAGATCTTTCAGGCAGTGATAAAATTACCTTTGTTATGTAACAGAGGGCCGTAGACGGAATATTTACACCAACAGTTTTTTTTTTTTTTTTTTAAATGAGGCATGCGAACAGTCAATTCTCTTTGTTTCGATTTACCATTTTGTTGGCAGAGAGATTTTTGCTTGGTTTTGTGTATATTTTTAGCGTAATTTAATAACACAATTTAAAGAAAAATTACCTTTAATGTAGGCTGGAGACTGTGTTACAAACAACATGTATGTCCACAGACCAGCAAAGTTAGCTATCATGCTTGCCCAAACTGGAAGAGACGTGATGATTTTCACGTATGGAATGTAAGATACCTGCCAAAATATGGACGATATGAAATAAATTAAATATTTATATACTATAACTACGACTTTTATTCTTGCTAAAATTAAATATTTATTGCTATTAACGTTGATAAAAAATACAGATTTTCTAATTATTTCAGTATTACAGAAATTTTTTTTGTTTATTTTTAAGCTTACGTTTACAGACAAATATTTAAGGCAAGTATTAAGCATGTATTTGTACATTAATTGATAGAAACTGATGCGATTGTAGTTGGGGTAATCTGTAACGTCTAGAACTTACGTAAAGAGAGTACGGATGTTCATTCATTAGGTATTAAACCCATCAGACGCTCAATATAGTTGCAGAAGTTTACCAGAACAGAGGACGTGCCGTGAAGAGACGTAGTGTTATCAGGACTTGAGAGAATTGGTTAGGGAATGCACTGTGAGTCTGCATACAACCCTGTATATGTATTGTGCTGTCCTACCAGGATAGTGGAGGGATTGAGACATCAGAGTACTATATTCAATAAATCAAATGATCACTATAAAGCACTCAGACGCACTGTTAATAATCTTGTTACAAAAGTAAAATTTCACTTTACTCATCGACATGAAGTAGACACCTGCTACCCAGGAACATGGTTATTGTTCATTACGTAACCACACGCCATCCCTTACTATTCCTATGCGACGGACATCAACAGAATATCATAATCACATGTGTAGGCTGTCGTTTAGACAATTATTTATAGAGTTACGTTAGGACATAATGTTATTACTGGGAGGCACGTAGCGATGTGACGTCACATCATGTACAGCAGTGAATCCCCGCGTCGGTTTTACCGTTGAGAATATATTATGTATCCGTCACGCTAGTCTTGAGAATCATAGTTTCTGTCTCCATGATGGGGAGAGCCATTTGGCCTGGTATCAGGATATTACGAAAGGTCCCTCGTCCCGACAGCACGTCTAAGCCCAGTGGTGATTTCCTGAAGACTCCCTGAACATAGCGTCCGTAAATTGCCTTCGCTCGAACCCGACCATAAAGTCAGAGAAATTCCGGCCAGTAACCCCGGCTCGGCCAACGCCCGGAACAATTTCACAACCTACGGTCCTCGTTGCCAGGTAGAAAACTGTACATCGTGGAACAAGCCTGCAAGTAGTCAACTATCCTTTCACATAGATGACCATTCACTATGAAATAACCAGACCCCGCCTTCTCATAGCAAAGTCAAAGAACCGCAGAAATTTAAGAAAGATTTCAAAAGATTATGACGTCATAAAATTAATGACGCTATTGATAATACTGGCATAACTAAATAATGATGAGTAATTTAAGTTCTTCAAGGGAACAAAATTATTTAGGGTTCATTGGGGCGACAGTAAGTTTCGTGTAAATTATCTTAAAAGTGACCAAAAAATAAGTAATATATTTATTGTGTGAGATATTTGGTTTGTTACATGTGACATAACATACATATTTGCCGGTAAGATATTACAAAACTACTTTAATTCGTAACTCGTCTCATAGCAATTGTTCAAAGCTAAATGAAAAAAAAAAACGGAGACAGTAAAGAGATTTGAACGTCCAGAGCCTGGTAAGATTGGTACTGAATAACTAAGAAATTATGTGGCCCGTTGTTCATCTCGAACCTATAAAAGTATCGGTAAGATTTTTTAGAATGACACAAAAATTTCAATAAGTTTTAACCATCAAAAATTTTAGAAAACTATGTACATGCAAGTTCAACTGTTTAATCAGTGGCATAAAATATCTGGTTAATGAGCGATAATATAAAAGGCACAACTTTTATACTTGCAAGTTGTCTAAGTGTTGAAAAAGATCGTAGTACACTGCATGTAAATGATCTATGTTTATATTTGATCCCTGATAGGTTGAAATATTTATTTCTAGAATGCCCGAAATGAATTTGCGCCTAAAGAATATGTATTTGGAATAAACTTGATGAAATAAGATTTTGCTTGCAATGACTTTAGAATATCACGCTCTTAACATTATACAATCTATATAAGTAATTAAATTAATTTTGAACTATCCCAAAATTGGGATAGCTATATCATTTATTTTTTATTCAATGTGAGAAGGCCTTCACTTATAACTGATTGTTTATGTAAAATAATACTTTAATTAAAGATAGATAACACCAACATAAGTTAAGAGTTAGCTGACGCCATTAAGCAAAATACGATTCGTACTGTTGTGCTAAGTTATTAGGAGTAAAATTTATGTCTACTGAAGGACACAGTAGTTGAAAATGCAATACTTTTTTGTACATTTTAAAGTGAATAAAGATATCCATTTATAATAACAATCAAATAGTTTCCGTAGATCAGTAAGATTTTTTTATACATATTACTATGTTATTTGGTAAAGTAAAAAAATTCTTATTAATCAAAATTTTAATATTATTTTGTACTTAACTATTTAAATGCTATATAATGGAACAAATTAAAATGCTATTGAACGTCGGAACAATTTGATAAAATGTTAAAAAATTTTGAATTCTGTAAATGAAGAACTGCATGTTATTAATAAATTATAAAACCGACAAATTAAATTAAAACCAAATAAATACTCACACTTTAAATCAGATGTTGATAATGTATGTTTTTATGGATGTTTGGAACTTTATGAATTGTCTTTATTTTTAAAAGTTAATCATGTTTAACTTTGATAAGTAATTTTTTTCTAGAATTCTAGAACTATGATATATCGTAAATTGGTCGTCCTTATTGACTTTAAATTTAAACATGTTATTAAGTCTTTTCCACAGGTATTTTCTTTCTTACTATCTAGCATTAAAACGCTAGCAATTTTGTGTGGAAATCTTGAAATTTGAGGCAATGAATGGCGGTTAAATTTCTTGAAATTTAAGGCAGCTATAATATTTTTATATGCAAGGAAGTTAATTCATTTAAACGACATTTGGGGAGAGAAATAAAACTATTGTCACGAAAAATTAAAATATTGCGGTAAAATTTGGTGCGAGTCTTGACAGTGTTTCAACTGAGAAATTAAAATTTTAACCCTTGACGCAAGAAAAAAAAAGGGGGGGGGGGGTTTATAAGTTTGACGTGTCTGTGTGTGTATCTGTGAGTCTGTCTGTGGCATCGTAACTCCTAAACGAATGGACCGAATTTGATGCGGTTTTGTTTGTTTGAAACCTGTCGTGATCGAGACAGTTCTTAGCTATGATTCAAGGAAATCTGTTCAGCCGTTTGAAGATAATGAGCTCTTTACTAGTTATTAACTAATTATTCCAGGTAGTGTTGCTTAGCAACGATGCATTGTTTTCATTTTCATTGTAAACGATGAATCCCAGATATTTTTGAGTGAATGTGAGCAATTCTACTGGTCTGATCGAATTGAAAATTAGTATTCTGTGAGTCGGGGGTTTGTTTAAAAACTATAAATATTTGCGAGTTATTTGATGAAAAACTGATATTTTAGTTTGGTTTTAGTTACTATTTTTATACATTATCCTCTGTAGTCTTATACACCAGATACACTTATTTCACTATTTAAATAAAAAATACGCAGAGTTCGATAAAATAAAACAACACATAGAAAAGCTTTACAGAAATTATATAATTTTTTATTAAAACAAATAATATTTTTAAAGTGACAATAAATAACAAAAGAACAAGCACAGCTGTGAAAGAAACTGAAAAATGCAAAATAATTGTAGAAACTAATTCTTCAGCGCTCATTCGAAACAGACATTTCACTCGAAAAGTTATCAAAAATTTATTACATGCATAAAGTTTTATACGCCTTAAGTATCTGTATTGCCATGTACACTTATTTTGAAAGCCTCATGAATAAATATTCAAACAAAATTAAGACTATGTGGGATATAGTAAAAGCAGAATCTTCAACAGATGTGAGCTGTGATACTTTCCCTGTTCTAAAAGTGAAGAACATAATCATCAACGACAAATATATGGTGGCAAATGAGTTTAATAAATTCTTCATAAATGTTGCAAGTAACTTAGTAAGTAGAATCAGTAAATTGCATGACCCTATAAATTTTGTCAGAACTGCCTTTCCAAATGTATTCCCATATATAAAGACGAGTGTAGTTTCTTCTCAGGAAATAAATTCAATAATAAAATACATAAAACCTAAGTACTCCTCAGGATATGATGAGATAAATAGTAAAATTTTAAAACATTGTGCACTAGAACTTATCTGGCCACTAACCCTTAAATGTAATAATTGCCTTGATAGTGGAGTTTTTCCAGACAGACTTAAGCACGCTTCAGTTATTCCTATACACAAGAAAGGAGAGAAAACCAAAATGGAAAATTATAGGCCAATCTTTCTGTTATGTACCGTCTCCAAAATCCTTGAAAAAGTCCTTTACAAAAAACAGTTAAATCACCTAGTAGATAATAAAGTCTTAACCCCATCTCAATTTGGTTAACAAAACAAAATGTCTACAGACAATGCAACTTTTAAGTTAACTACTGAAATTCTGGAAGCGCTTAACAACCATGAATTAGTCATCAGCATATTCTATGACTTAGCGAAAGCTGCTGACTGTGTCAATCATAAGATTCTAATAGAAAAACTAGAATATATTATGGGGTCAGAGGTAACTTAAAAAATTTACTTGAATCTTGCCTTACCTCTAGAACGCAAACTGTCAGCATAAAATACCAAACTTTTGGGATTCACGTTAGTTCTATACCCGTTAAAATAAGTCACGGGGTACCTCAAAGCTCTATCCTTGGCCCCCTTATTTTTCTAATATAAATAAATGATCTACCCAGCTGTATAGAGTTTCAAGCAATCATTGTAATTTTTGCAGATGTTACCAGCATAGTGGTTAGAAATAAATTGAACTGCAAATTAGTAGAAAATGCATTCCAAGTACTTGCTACTCTAGACGAATGCTTTAGTGCTTATAAACTTGTAGTAAATATTGACAAGACAATTTTCATTGACCTTGTAATACGTAACAAAATGCAAAATGATATACAACTATGGTGTAAAGACAAAGAAATAAATCAAACTAATGACACAAAATTTCTAGGTGTTCGAATCAATGAAAATCTAAACGGGAAAACTCATGTAGAGAAATTAATGACCTCACTAAGCAGTGCATGCTACGCTCTCAGGCGTATGAGTAACCAGATTAATACAGCTGCTGTAAAAACTATGTATTTTTCATACTTACGCTGTCATGAACTATGGAGTTATACCGTGGGGAAACAGCACAAATACAAAAAAGAAAGTTTGTTCTATATAAACAGAGCAGTACGAATAGTGTGCCAAAAGAAAAGCAGAGACTCATGTAGGTCCCTGTTTAAAAGTTCAGGAGTACTTACTTTAACATCTCAGTACATCTATTCAGTGCTAGTATTCCTTTTAGACAACTTCCTGATTTTCCAACTTAATTCATCAGTACACTCATGTTCTACCAGAACGCAAAAAAATATCCACCATCTATCCAATAATCTTTCTATGTATCAGAAAGGCACTTACAACAATGTCATTAAACTATTTAACAAACTTCCTTTTGAAATCAAAGAACTATGCACAAAAAACAAACCAATTTTTATAATTATAATGAAAAACTACATGCTAAAAATGCTTTCCATACTGTGGATGAGTATCTTCAGTGTTCTGAACCCTTTTCATCCTAATATAGGCCTAACTGGTAACAAAAAAAATTGCAATGTTTATATTTTGTGTATTCGTTTTCTAAAGTCTGTAGATCAAAAATACACTACATGGTTGTGGGTATATGGAACAAGCTAGTTAGGGACTATTTATAACATATTTAACCTAAACCATTCTAATTGAATTTTGGTATAAGTAGGGCAATTATGTCTGTGAGTAAGTTAGATTAATAGTTTTTTCCTTCTTTCTTTTCTTCTTGAATTGTGTGCTGGCATACCAGGTGATATATACTTATATTGCCATAATACTTATAATCTGTTATGTTTTCTGTTCACTATGGTTGTAAACCTAATTGTAATATGACTGTGCTGTAAAACTGATTATTAAGTGATTGTATATGTGACTTGTGATCTTATGTATTAACTCAAGATCTGTGTACTGAACTTTTGTTAATCAGTATTGGAAAATTTTTAAACAGTCCTAAGATTGTATGTAAAGTACATATTGTATTGTAGGTCTGTATCATCCATTGATGACGAACACTATTCTCAGGAACAATTTGCTCACTATCTGTGTCCATTGGATGACATAAATAAATAAATATAATTGTTTGAAGGATGTAATTTATGTCTAACTATATAAGAATTCATATTCCGTTTTAAAGCAATAAACTGAAACGAATATTTTGAACTCACACAAATACTTCACTGGTGTTTAGTAAAAAAACCTTTTGTTTACTATACTAATCATCGCATTCACAAACTCTTTTTACTAATTAAGATAGAAAAATTGTTTAAACCTGAACGAAATTTTTACTAAAAACACACACATCGTAAAGGAATATGCGTAACAAATTTAACTACTACTATAGCAAACAATATTATAATATGTTTTCATTTTGAAATATTTCACTGAAGAAAACTAACGTACCCTATTTACTTGGCGAGTATTTCTCAAGCTGTTTTGTATATATTGACATTCGGAAGGTGGTATGGTCTTGTCCAGTATAGGCTGCTCCTTAACTAAAATCTGTGCTGCTACGAACCACACAACTCCAACAGAACCTATAGCATAGAAAAAAAAATAATTGGAGTGAATCATACAAACAACAACGCCTTTACTTTGAGAACTATGATTAACTGTAACTAGTGCAAGAATAATGTAGAATCATAACACCTTAGACGTAAATTTCTTCATTGCTTCGCCAGTGTTAAACACGAGTATAAAGTGTTAAATCGTTATTTATGAAATTACTTGAATAGTAAATATGGATTGCAAAGTTGAAAGAATATTGAATGCGACACAGTTAGGTTGGCAGTCCATTGGCTAAGTAGCATCATACATAACATTTATTACATCACTTAAAGTATAGACGGTGTATCGTTGGTCAGAAGACGCTGGTGGTTGTTGGAAGTAGTAATAATTACTGATGCAGTCACTGGCACACACTGAGGAAATTAGTGTTATTTTATGAAACATAGTTCTGGTCAAATAAAAACAGCAATAAAGTTTGGTTGTTGTTATTCTTTACTAGACAACTGAATGTATACAGCATTACATATCAGATATTATATTTGTAGCTTTGCTTAGTTATAGCAACTCTAACCTTGTACATATAGTTTCTACAGCAGACTGCAATTTTCGCATCGCATTACATATTGTTATAACAACAAGAATAAGTGTAAGATTGTCTCCTACTTTACGGGAACCCTAGCAAAGAACGCTGCAATGTGGCGGCAACATTGTAATGTACATGCCTGCTATACACGTAGTACATAAGCAATGATATATATATATATATATATATATTTGCTTAATGTTAATCATACACCGTTATTAGTGAAACTGGTGTGTTGTTACGAGAGATTTTTGTTTAATATTATTAAGAATATTATAACCTTATTTAAAGAGACGTTTAGTTGCGTCTTTAATTCAACGACTGGGAACGGTACAAATAAATGGATATATAATATGGTAAAGTGATGTAAGCTCTAATGGCTATAGTACAAGAGGTTAGTATTTAGTGGCTAGGAACTATATATATATATATATATATTCATATTCATATTTGTTGCGTAGCAGCCAAACTTGCGTTTGCAATCATAAAAATTTTCAGCTTCGCATTTCGCTCATCGCGTCGCATCTGTCACGTTTTGTGATTCCAACATTATGGTGATCGTCCCATGAAAGTGATTATGGGTGAAGTTAGGTTGTTAAAATTATAGTTATAAAACTACAGAAAACAAGTTTTTGTAGCAATATGAACTAAACAGATTAAGATAATCTTTAAAACTAAAGATATCATTCAATAATATTTTAAAGTCCCACGATTTAGTATAATTTGACTTTCCGAATAAGCCTTAAAGAAGAATAAAGTAAGTGACCAATATATTGACTTAAATGTAACAAAAGTGTGAGGTGCTTGATATCAGCTGTCTTACATTTTATATCATTAGTTCTTTGTAAAGGAAGAGTGATTATGTAAAGTAAGTAGCGAGCACCCCCCGCATATTTGCATTAAAATTTGTATGTTGGTCAGCGACTTTATTCTTATTTAAAGACTATTAAAAATTAAGATACAACGATGTGTAGAACATCATATCGCAGTTGAACAAAATATTTATACTTAAATATTATTTCAAACTTTGTAGTAAATATTGTTATAAAAACGATTTTATTTCTATTTATTTTTTATTCTTAAGTAAATGGATGATAAAAGTCAAGTTTTATTTGAAAATAATTTTTATGAAAGAGTTTGAATTAAAAATATAATTTTTTCTGTCACAAATAATGGAAATTTTATTCGTAATGAGTGAGAATACCAAATCATCGCAATTATATAATACATGTATAAAATTGCAAACTTGTAGAAGAGGGTGGAAATTTAATTTAAGGGCGTTGAACCCGTAAAATTTAATTTTTTATATTTGTGCCAAACACTGTTGAACTTATGCACATTAGGTTACGCGTCATTTCCCAAAATAAAAAAGAATTAGGCCCCATAGTTTTTGCATAATCACCCATCAAAGTCACCAAAATGCCATCGCGGTGTAGCCAAAATAAAAAAAAGTACGAACCAATAAATTCTAAATTACAGTAGCTGATAGTCAGTTTATCAATGCATTTTATGACATGGTTGACAAAAGTTAGTTTTGAAAATTTCAGTGGTAGCCAAAATTCAAAATTATGCAAAAATTTACAAATTTCATCAATTTTTTAAAAAATACAAAAACGTATCGTTTTGTGTTCACAAAAGTGTCTTGAAGTAGCTCACGTCATTAAGAATTAATATGAATGATCTTATTTCTGCAAGTTAATTATTTTTTATTATTTTGGCTACACCGTAACTGGCATTTTGCGACTTTGATAGGTGATTATGCTAAAACAATGGGACCTAATTTTTTTTATTTGGGGAAATGACATGTCATCTGATGTGTAAAAGTTGACCAGTGTTTGGCACAAATATAAAATTTTGAATTTTTACGGGTCCAACGTCTTTAATGATTCCATTACATTTATACATACATTCATATTTTTAAGACTACATTAAATACATCTAAGTCTAAACACTACATGCGTGATAGAAAGTATATTCGATGGTATAAGAAGTGATTATTTTCAAAACGTTTTGTTTAAAGATTTTGATTAAAGAAAATTAATCGTAGCCAGATAATTTTTTTTTTAAATGGCAAGGATAATATATTATAAATATAGATTTATTGTATTGTCATTGATTCTTAATATGTTTGCAAAATTTTAAACATATATCGGACGTCTGCAAGAGGGTAACAATTAAATTGAAATATTAAAATGTATTCATAGATATATACAGGTGAAGCTAATGAAAGCGTATTGATAAAAGCTGTATACTAAATTATTTACAGACGGAGTTATAGCAGTCTTACCTGTACAGTAGAATATGGCCTCCCAGCCCCAGTAATAGCCTATTGCGCCACACGCTGCGACAGTAATAGTGTGTCCCCATGGAGCTCCTGTCGTAACTATTGCAACAATAGAACTTCTTTCTTCTACAGGAATCCATCTTGACAGCATCTGCTCCATACCTGGCTGTAGAATGCCCTGAACATAGCAATGGAATATTCAGTCGATTGTTTAAGAATGACGGACGTTACGAGTTGTCAACAACCAGGAACTGGAAGTGGAATAAATCCATTAGTTTCATTATTATACATCCACGAGTATGTAAGTTGTTTGTATTGTTCCTCTTAAAAGTGAATAAATTACGCCTGTCAAACGATAGCTGTAGGAAGTATGGTGGGCATTGAAATTGTAGAAGTAGTTCTTCTGTGTACTATGAACAGCATTTAAAATACTGAAAATCGTTTAGTGAAATATGTACATAATACGTTTATTTTCAGGAAAGGAAATATAATGTATACTTACAATTAACATATATTACAATATTTTAGAGGTAACGTAGTTGGTAACAGCGGATGCCCTTTATGTCGGCTTGCAGTACAACCGTCGGCCTGGCCAAGGAGCTGACTCGGGTTTCGTGTCACACACAGTGTGGTGTTGTCACGGTGTGGTTTTTGGCGAGCTCATATTCTCTTTGGATTGTCAATGCTTCTGGAGTTGTAATCCACGTGGTTATTCGGTTATATTGAAATTTAGTAAGCTTTATTAAAAAAAACTGCAAGGAAATTGATACGTTAAGTAACGGCACATTTATTTTATACATATGTATTTAATTAATTAAGATATAAGTTTATTGCAGTATCTCTAACGATACTAAAGGTTATATTAGTCAATGTACTCAAATAAGTGGCTCTTTTACTTTTTTGTGGATTGTGAGAGCAGTCTACTGATAAATAATTTACAGACCTCTACAATAAACCTCCACGTGTTCATATTTGCGGTTATGTTAACGGCCCTATTTATTTATTTGTGCACCAGTCTTCTAAGTGTATTAGGTGAATCGATCCAAATAATTTAAATGATATTGTACGATAAAGAAATAGTTACCTATATACTTCAAACTGAAATAAAACCAAATACGTTAATAATACAATACAACAAAACATTACGGTTCATACATTTTTAGAAATAAAATTATGGTAGTAAACACTATTTACAGTTGAGAGGATGTACGAAAATTATTATGTGATGATATTTCTTGCATGTAATATAAACAGTATATGAGAAGAACTATTTACTATTTCGGGCTATTACTTTAGAGACATACATTTATCAGAACGTTGAGTTGTTGATTTTGATATATAGTCTACAAGTCCAGTATTGTGAAGAATTTTCTCAAGTACTGTTATTTGTGCTGCACTATTATTCCTACGTGTAAGTAAGACCTATAAAACGTTTGATATTGCTTCATGACGTGGACATAATTTATCTTATGGGTATTTATATTAATCAGCTTTAAAATAATAATAGCATGTTGTTGTAGGTTGTTATGCATCTGCTTAAAACACATATAGGTGTGTGGTTTGTGTAGGCCTACTTTTTAGATATGTTAAACAAACACAATATTATGTTCACAAGTATTTTGAGTTCATTTGTTTATTTACAACTGCCTAACGCTAACATGTAAAAAAATTCATCTTGTAATATCTTTATTGAACGACCGTCAATAACCTCAGGGTAGTTAAATAACACACAATATATAAATAAAGCTAATATTCTACGCTAACTAGCCCATAGCAAGTATAAGTATATTGACATTATTTAATAATTTTGGTTTCTAATTCTATTTTATACCTCGCATAATCCTTCAAGTATCTGAAGAGAAAATAGTACGTAGAGATGAATAGGAGCTAGTATTGGTGTGAGTAACGTAGTGATTGACGTTAAAATAACTCCATAACCAAACACACTGGCGCCACCGTACTTTGTTGCTAATATTCCTCCGAGTATATTTGTTGCAATGTAGCCATAGTAGAAAGCACTCAGAAGAAAGCCTCGAGTCTTTACATCCCAGTCAAAGTCTTGAACCTGAAAAAACATATGTAGGAAAAAATTACACTTTGATATTCAGACATTTCTTACGGGTCATTAACTCAGGGTGCGGTGACATAAACTACTTTTCTTTAACTCGGCAATAAAACCCATTGTAAATTTGTATAATGTTAGTACATATATAAAGTTTGGTTTTACACAGTTTTGAAAATTAATTCATGTAGGTGACGGCTTCCCCCCCCCCCCACCCAAAGTTGACCATACACTGAGTAAACAGATTTCTTGTGTTTCTCACGACAGTTACCAACATATCAGATGGTATTCGTGTCATCTCTGTCCGGATGTTGGCCTTCAGGACGTGTAGAGTTCTTGAACGGTTAACTAAAACGCGGATATCAAATAACCCCATAAAATAATCACAAAGGCCAAATCGGGGGAGCGTGCTGGCCACTCCAAATCGTCCTTTATTGAGATGAGGCGCTCCGGGATGTGTTCTCCCGAACAGCCATCGATGTCTTGTTGGAACCAAGTGTCCCCTAAGTCCAAAACGTACGATCCTCGCTGTTCCAACGCAAGACGGCGACTGTCCGCGGAGGGGAACAAAACTTTACAACCACGCCTCTCGAATGAGAATATTCCCAAACCGTTACAACTACAACCTGAATGGTACGCATCTCAAACAAGGAAGTTATGTTGCAGCATCCTGTATGTAACGGATAACATAACCGATTGCACTATATAACGTTATGTGTACAATTTCTGGAGCTTAAAATGACCCCTATAATTTTTAAAGAAACTCTGTTAGCCGGTAATGCGAAACCTGCTTTCCATTCATTTCAAAGGTGAGTGGTCAGACCACTCACTACCCACCAAGGCGGCCTGGGTTCGATCCCCGGCGGGGTAGGGCCCCAGAATTTTCACGCGTGGGAATGATGCCGTACTATTTCACTATTTTGGTGGGTTTTGTCGTTGATCTCCGGTTTACCCCGTCCTTCTCCTTCCGGCGCCTCTCCATTGTAAGGCCTTTGGGTGAAGCAGATGATTACGTTGACCCAGCAACAAATCTGTATCTGTGTTACACCGCGGACCTTGGGGAACCTCTTAGTACGATATTATTATTATTGTTATTATTATTATTATTATTTTTATGCACGAATAGGTATAATAACAGTTTAAGTTTTAAATATGACTTGCAAATGTCAAGTTATATTAAATGGTCACTACGAAAAATAGTGCGCACTTTTACACGGTGAAAAGTTCATAAAAAAACTTTACCAATTATGTCGAGTGTGCCTGAAGTGATGTACTAGATTTTCGCTGAAGATACTAACCATTCGCGACGTATGTGGTATCATGTCATCCCTTCAAGGAATGTATAATAACATACATAGCGTATTCTCAAGTAACTGCAGCGTAGTTAGACGTTGTCGTGAAAATAAAAGAGGTTTAGGACACGTGTATGTTAATACCAGGCTATTATAATGAAATATTTAAAGCACCAGACTAGGGTAGACATGTACTAATTATGCGTAACTTACTGCGGAACTAATTGTTTAAATTTTACAGTGAAAATATTTTTACATGTTCGTCGGAACATACTTCATCACTACACTGCCTGTTTAGCCTGTTGTGGCTGACACTTTGTACTGTAAAGGTTTACAGGTGCTGTGAACATAAATAAAACTAACTCTGCGAGTCCAATTCCTGCCAGGATGTGTGAATGTTGTGTACTCAAACTTGAATACTAAAACTGCGCTATTAGTAGGAAAGCATGAAATTATGTCTTTAGAAAAACACGAATCGTTAATAAAACTTCAATAGTTGCATTTAAAATAGGTGATATATCTATATATCGAATGAAGTTCCCCACTCCTTC
Organism: Medauroidea extradentata; assembly: GCA_003012365.1. Classification (NCBI taxonomy): domain Eukaryota; kingdom Metazoa; phylum Arthropoda; class Insecta; order Phasmatodea; family Phasmatidae; genus Medauroidea; species Medauroidea extradentata. The sequence continues at coordinate 15,928 of PNEQ01076803.1, read as the reverse complement.
ATTCACTCATCAACGCACAGCCCAAACCACTGGACCTAGAAACGTGAAATATTCAGCGTATCTTCCCCTCACGGCTTAGGCACCCACTAAGGAAGGATTTTTATCGAAAATCGAAATTTAAAGGAGTGAAAAGAGACAAAAAAAATTTTTTTTTACGAAATTGTCGATAACTCTCTAGCCTAATGATATATTGTGTATATTTTTACTTCAAAACATTGCCTAAGCGAATTCACATTTCATAATTTTTAGATGTTTTGAAATGCGGAAATTAAGGAGGTGAAAAGACGATATGTGTGTTTTCAATAAATTCTCTATTTCTCCTAACCCACTTAAGATATCGAGGTTATCTTTGCATCAGAATGGTGTTCACGTAAATGTCTAAAAATTAGTTTTAGATTTTTTCTAATTCATCCTTAAAAGCCGGTAAAATTATGAAACGTGTTTTCATCTCATCCGTATCTGCTGAACCGTTTGAGATATCAGGTTGGTTTTTTGTTTAAATTGAATCTTACGTAAATACCGAAAAAGCAATTTCAGGATTCTACAATATTCGTCCTTTGAAGCTGATGAAAAATAAAACGTTTTTCCAAGTAATCAATCGTATCTCCCAAACCATTTGAGATATCAAGGTTGTTTTTACTTTAAAATGAAGCTTACGTGAATACCTAAAAAGCTATTTCAGGATTCTTGAATATTCGTCCTTGAATGTTGGTAAAAACGTGTTTCCAAATAATCATTCATATCTCGCAAACCATTTCAGATAACGAGGTGGTTTTTACTTTTAAAAGAAGCTTACGCAAATATCTAAAAAAACAAAAAAAAAAACAAAAAAAAAACACTTGGAATTTAAGGGGGTGGAAAGCTGGAAAATAATTATTTGGATGTAATGAAACTAATTTGACGAGAAATCGACATGCTCTTTTTTTAAAGATTACGTACCGTACGTAAATATAAACAAACCAAATTAAGGTTATTCGAAAATTAAGATATGCATAGAATATAGTAACACCATCAATTAATACGTAGTTAAAAGTATGTTACTTTTTTCTATAGTACAAGCGGGCGAAGCCGCAACGGTACAGCTAGCCTATTTATAAAAGATAACCCTGACTGACTGAATGACTGACATACCAAACTGCAGCCCAAACCGCTATATCTAGAAATGTGAAATTTTTTGCGTGGGTTTCCTTTAGGATCATAGGCAAGCACATAGAGGGGATTTTTCGAAATTCGTCCCCTAAAGGGGTGAAAAGAGGTGAAATGTGATCAAATGTGTTTTTAATAAATTGTCAATATAATCTTGAACCCAGCGGGTCGTTTGCGTATTTTTCACGTCCAGGAGACACCAGTAAAGTAGTCTAAAAGGTGATTCAAGGGTTTTTCGAAACTCAGTCTGTTAGGAGATGAAAATACCTGGATTGTGTTTGAGATAAATCTTCGATATTTATCTAACTCATCGAATTATTCCATTAATTTTGCTTCAGTATGATGATTAGGTAAATGGCCGCAAGAATGGTTTTTATGATTCTTGAAAATTTGATCTCTCGGTGCTGTACAAAGGTGAAATATAAGTTTTACTGTATGATAGATTTTGCTTTGACTGCACAGCTATTGTCGTGATTTTCAATTCACTTGGATTTTTCGAAATTCGACACCTGAAACGGTTAGAAAATAAAATTTGTTTTCTATCAGCCGATTATATCTATCCATCAAATAGAAATATTAAGGTTTCGTCCTCGTTGAATAATTCTTACATAAGTACCTAAAATAATTAGTGATGGTTTTTATTTTATAAGATAACTTAATTATTGAGAAGAAATTAGTTTGTAAACTTTCAAGGCCGACGATCCGAAAAGCAAGTACAACGAGCGATAAATAAATTATACAGGAATTTCATTCTACAATTCTATCGAGAGGTGTTGCTGTACAACATGTATAAGCTCAGAAAAATAATATTTTATTTTTGAAATTAATTTCCAAGAATAACATAGACGTTATGCGGCGCAGTTGTTCGTAGCTCGGGGGAAATCTGTCTTAATACCACGTAAACTAAGTATGTGATATGATTTGATTACCCTACAATGTTAAAGTGTCTGTAACTATCCCTCAACGTCAACATTGCTGTGACTATAAATAAGGACTAGGCGAAATCACTGTTAGTGGCCGGGACAAACTTAAGACAGCTTTTCGCGTGGACACCTTGTGCTACTTATCATGCTGCAGAGTTAGCCCAACTTGCAGATTTGTAATTCTAACACTTGATGACTGAAATAACTCTCTGGTGTTCAGAGAGGCTTTTCAGTTAAAGTGAATATTATCTGCTATGAGTAACACACGCAAGCAAATCCAAGGGCGTACTGTTAGTTACATACACGAGTCTACATAAGTTTATCTAATTCACGTGTTTTTTTTAGTGTCGTAGGTAAGGTAGGCACACCATGTCAAAAACAAACTTTGAAGTGATTTTAAAAATTAATTTCTTGAAATAAAGTAGAAAAGTATTCTGATCGGGTTTTTTGGTTTCATTATTTTTTGCATTATTTTAAAATGTCGCTATGTACAACAGAGTAAATATTAATTCAGCAAAATAAAACAAGACAGTTTCTGTTTAGTTTACCTAGTACTATATAAGTATTCTGATACCAGAATAAGCCACGAATTCGTCCGACTATATATTACATTAATTTTAAAAATAAACGTGACAAAATTATCACTTTTTCCTGAAGTAAGGAAGCTATAACAAGAAAAAATTTTATTTTCATATTCTTTTAGTTATAATAATGTATTTAAGATAAATACTGAACCAAAGATAAGTTTTTTTATGAAATAGACCTTACAAACTTGAAACATGCGGTAGGTAACATCTCTCTTATTAGAACAGTGGATACTTTCCCTTCTCATTTACAGTAATAGCAACCCGCCCCGGCTTCGCACGGGTAGCACAAATTATAATTTGTAAGTAAAATATGACACACATTGGTAAAAAGCCTGGCTTCGTACGGATAGGACTAATTATGTATAGCCATGGAATTGAAGTCCATACACTGACATGCTGCAAAATTGCAAGTCTCGATCCTACGCAATTAAATAGTTATTTATTATTAACTATTCAATAACTAATAAATTAATTAATTTGTAAGTGAAACATAGAGTACGAGAAAGAATACTCTAGACCACGATATCTTCTGTTACCCGATATCGATGTGCAGGTGGCCGCCACCGCCGCACATCCCTAAACGGTAACATGAACAGCACAATGTACGCCGAACCTCTTTGCTCTTGCCGCTGCTGTATCAGCTTACATTACTCTCTAATTATCCAGGCACCACGGGGGTCTCTTAGCTCTGCCGCCACTGAATCCTCTTTCACAGCTCAACCAGAAAGTCGTGGCTCGCAACATTATATTTTATTCGTGCAACTCATTAAACTGGCATATGGTACAATTTTCTGTCCTTCAACCAAACGTCATATGCATTTGAGTTATTACCACAGAGTATTTCCATTTATATCACGTTTCTCATATATAGTAATATTTTATACATGCGCACATGACACAAAAATAAAATTTAAATAGTAGGTAAGAATGTGTACAAAATGCCATTATATCCTAGCCAGGAATTGCAATTACGCAAAACGAGATACACAAATGTAGACGAACAGGTCCATGATCACCTGTGTGTCAGTCAGGCACACTTTATTTGACGACTGTAAATGATTTAAATTGTTAATATTACCATTTTTTTATTTCTAAGGGATAAAGACATCTGCCAAAAGTAAAGAATAGCACAAGCACATTATAAAATACTATTGAATTAAGATTCATAGCAGGCACCATATTGAGAATATGGTAACTTGCATGATTAGGTTGTACTTACATATATTTCTGTTCCATTCTCGCTGGTTATAGTGTAGTTCTCAGTCATAGGAAACACAGCTATACTCAGGTTTGAGTGCAACATAATTCTAACCGCCTCTCCAAGGAAGATCATTAATACAACACGGTGTCTCCTTCGTCTCCAGAATTTCCATCTCGATCCGAGTCCATCGTCGAAGAGTTTACATTTTCTACGAAAAACACATAACAGTTTTTTTTTGTGAACAATTGGTACCGGATAATAAATTAATGTTATTAAATCTGTTCAAATGAGTTATAAAGTGTTTAGGGAAAGTTAAAATTTAATCGGATGTGTAAAACTCAAAACACCACTCATTACAATTTGTTGTAGGTACAGGAACACATTTCATTTTACTTGCTACTTAATTTTGAAGTTTTAGCTACATTTTAAAACTGAAAATAACTACTTACTGTGCAATGAAGGTCTGAGATTCAGGGTTAATTGCTTCATTCTCTGTAGTATCTTTCCCTTTCGAATGTTGCAGACCGTCCATAACTCTTTTTAATGACTGGAATAAGACGTACTCTGCTGCAAAAATTTTTATTATAAAGTGCAGACTTATACACAATACAAACTCATTAGCATTACACTACATATTTCCTGATCGTAATACGCTTGATAATAATATTGAAATGTATAGAGGAGGCGGTCATGTTATAAAATCTGACACACGATGCTGATGATGATGATGATAACGATGAAGATCCTGCTGATTAGAGTAGTTCTACGATAACTAAGGGGAGCGACCATGTTTCCTGGTGTTTGTTCTGTGTGTCGCTGTGTAGTATCCATTAAGGATGGAGTCATTCTCATGGCTGCAGCTCCACAAATATATTTTAAATTTACTATCGAGACAAACATTTCTCTTGGGCTCGATCCCCAATAAGGTGATTCCTTTATAACGCACATTTTAAAATGTGGAAAATGAAATACTAGTTTTCTAGGGGCAATCCTGTTTACTTCTACTGTTTCCTTCTATTAATATTCAACCAATACATTTTTCAAACTCACCAGATCTCGGAGTCCCGAAGTTAAGCTCTGACCAACATGGCTTTTTGATTCCTTCCATAGAGTCCTTGAAAGCAAGACGAATGTTTGTGAGGCTGTGACTTTAAAGACACGTATTCACGAACTTTTACGTGCAACTAATAAAGCTATGCTAGATGCCCCAACGATACAGATTTAGTCTGAAAGATTCGAGTAACATCCAACTCAATGTTGAAAAGGTGAAGGCACTACATGCAGTACCTATAAAGTCGACTTCATGAAATAACATTCCTAGCGGTGAAGCCTGCCCCTGTGCCCCCGATTTTCCAATCCCTTTCAACAAGGATATATACATTTTAGCAGAAACATTCGCCAGCACTCACACAACTACTCACTAAAAAATTTAATTCACTAATTTTTTTGGGTAACCATACTGAATTAACAAGTTTTGCCTCCACCCCCAATTTTGTGGAGAAAATCTTTGCAAGAGCACACACAACAGCTGTACATAGTTTCATCGAAATCTGACAAACTGCATGAAGGTTTATTAAAGAAAATAAGAAAAACAAACTCACGTTTTATAAATTAAATGAGATATTATCACAATCTGACACGTTTATCTACATATTCCATCAACTTAGTGCAGGATTTCTGAAGGAATCGGTTAGGTTACTTAACGATAAAATCATGAAATTTAGAACACAGCAAGTGCATGTCGTAACTAAATTTTAAGCTATAGAGCCATCACCATTTTGCCCCTGACATCAATGGCGGCCAATTTAAGAAATGGCCGGCTACAAATGAACGTAATTTTAAGTGTTGCGTATAACGCATCCAGAACCTTGATATTTTTGTTCAAACATGAAAGTTATAACTTAGAACATAAAATATATTCCCTTCTCTCACTAGAGTACTGACAATCACATTGATCTCCACTCTGACAGAGACCAGTACACCTAAGAGCAGCTTTAACACATTTGCACCGGCTTCTGCAACTCTTCTTACAACTATTCCTTAGAAGTTCATGACATTCCTGAGAAGTTTCGGGAAATGCCACTCATTTAACTTCCCAGGCTCCATATCCAGCTTGCAGGTATTAGTACAGGGAGAAAGTTGCGTGGTGTCCCTTGACTGTCAACAGAACAAACACATCCTTGTGATGCGTAGTAATGATAAACTCGTGTTTTAAGGTTTGCAATTTCCTAGATTAAAAATAAAAAACGACTCCGATTTGGTTTCGTAATTTTTTGGAAACTAATGCCAGTTCTAAGTAACAGCCCAGCCTCCACATGCCTGCATCATCCTTAAACTCACACATTGAGTGTAAATTTCTTCAAGCTGTCGTAAAATATTTTCTCACGCCATGTCAATATTTTGCACTTGCTGGAGCTGTCTTTTAATGTAGGGAAGGAATATCTAGGAAGCATATTCTGAGAACACGCATGTATTGTCTGGCTTTAACATTCTGTCTACGACAACTTTAGCCAGGACAACAATTTAAACTGTGGGGATTTGAAGGAATGCTTGATTGGATGGCTGGTGTAGTGGGAACCAGGTCTTTTTAGAAAGGTTACTATGTGTGACTTGGTTACAAGCCAAAATTTACCCATGTTCGAAAGTTATGGTGGGCATGCTTGATTTTCATAGGTAAAAAATTCGTCAAGATCACCTTCTCGCATCCGATATTTACAGCATGTAGAAGGGTGCCGGTCATTATTTTCAGAATATTGCTTGTACTTTGATAGCTATTTCATTCTTGTGGGTAGACACCCGAAGAGAGGGAAGTTGTTACTTTTAATTGGACCATTGTCATTTTGTGATTCGGCAGTAAGACGTTTACCTCTGTCCTGTTATTTTTATGTTGTGCATTCTGCTGACCACGGCTGGATCAGCTATGCTGGATCTAGTATCTAAGACTAGAAGGTCTTTACTTGATTGAAAAAATTCATCTACACGTTATTTGTTCATGGTGTCGAAGATCAGACTCTGTTTATTGCATTTTGTAGGATGGGTGAATCTCTTCGACTAAACGATTCATCGCAGGCTCAGCCACCATCATCGTCGCAGAACAGATGGGTTTTATGTGAGGCCTTTAGCACCTCTTCTTCTTTTGTCGAAACTTATCTCTGCTCTTGGGATTGGTACGTGATATTTTTTTTTTGAAAAAACACGACCGGTTTTCCCTGCAGTGAAACTATCAAGCATAATTTTTTGATAGATAGCAGCGAACTTTAGTTTCAGACTTTTATGACGAATATGGGCAGGTAATCATCTAGTGTAATAGGTGCGGTTTAGTGAGAAGAACGAGAGCATGACTTGTCACAACGATTCCATGTAGCCAATAGTTGAAAATCTACATTCCTCAGTGATATCACAAAAATCGTAAGCTAACTTTTAGTTCCTGTTGCAGAATATTGAGCCGAAAGTGAACCTGAGGACTGACTTTACATCTCACACTACACTAGACTTCCAATAGATTTACACTCGCCTCATTCTGAAAAGAGCTGCTGTACTCAGTGTAAGCTTTTCGGATGCCGATTTACAGCCAAGAGGCTCTCACTTGAGCTGTGTTAGCATTGCATGAAATACCTTAAGGTATATGAATCTGCAGTGCCACGTATGGATACACTTTCTCGTGTAAGTGCACCTACCCTATCACTTATATCTAGAAGTTCGCCAATCATTTTTAGAGTATTCATTTTAATGTGAAGTGAGGAGATTTTGGTTAGCACTCAACGTCTATGTCTGTAGTGCTGGTAAGAGGGGACATGATAAGACTAACACGCAGCGCCGTAATTATGGGGCGGGGGAAACGGAAGATCTCCGACTCACCGATAAGCGGGATCGTGCAGCACGATTCCCACATGCGAAGATTCGGGGACCAACCCCGTGTGAAATGGAACCCTGATAGCCTTGATGGGAGGCGAGAGGTCTAACCCCTCGACAATCGCATTCCCTTTTTCTGCAGTGTAGAGGCCTCCAAACATCACAATGATTTTGTCTTCTCTATACAGGTTTAACCAGGTCTACTGAATTTCTTTGTAAAGTATGTACAGATGTTTATCTGCGGTAATGACAGGAATAGGGCCACTGCATTCTCGACAAATCATTCCATGGCAAATTACAGCTATTGACTTTGCATCTTCATAGAATAGTGGAGTATGCAACTTATTGATGTTATGTAGTCCCTCGATCCATCACTCTGAGTGCAAATGGTATGACATGTAGCCCAAGAAGAATTCTCATCCTCATTCGTGCTGTCAATGTTGTTCACCTGTGTAAAATTACACAGCCTATTGCATCCCAGTTTCATTGCAAGATGTGTATTATTGCAATCTGATTTATTGGGGCCTTTTAGCTTTGGAAATACGGTATGTATGGTCCTAATGAAAACTGATGGAACATATGACTGCGAGAATGCAATAATGTAAACTTTGAACATTGTTATCATATTTTTCTTACTATCTATTTTCAAGAAGATTAAACAAGAAAACAGAAACAATTTGAGAACTAATTAGTTTTACGAAATTACCATTACCACTGCATTCTGTTAGTGAACATACCTATAAATTATGAAGTAAATCCTTGGTAAAGCGCATTAATGTAAATTTTTTAAACTTCTCTATTTACTTATATATACTTAGAGTATAAATAGTCTAATTCTTTAGCTCAATAAGCATGTTTAGGCACCAGAATATTAATTTTTAGTGAATTATAGCAGAGTTTAAAATAAGTATACATTATTAGTAAACAATTTTTTTAAAACTGCTGCAATTGACGACAGGAACAAAAACGGAAATGCCCCTACATTTCAAGTATTTAGAATACATTTACTGTCCGCGCGCCAGCTGAGTCCCTGGCGGATATGTGTTTTTCGCCCGAAAAGATATAAATAATACATCGAGGCCAAATAGCATGTTACACACATGCCAGCCGTATACGTAACGTCGTAAGTTCGGACTTGTTTGATACTGTGCTGCTATAACGTATATGAAGTTTACGAAGAAAAATGCGTATACTCCTGAGACTCTGAGCTGGCGCGCGGACATTAATAACTATGTTTCGAATTCCATTCTTTTATCATTAAGTGAGCATTTTTTGTACAAACCTGGCGGACTAACACCGTAAGTGATAATACACATGAATAGTACTTAGAATGTATTTTATTTTTGTCTAATTTTTATCATGAGTATATGTTATGAGATACCGTTGCAATTAGGACATAGAGAGCTATTGGAATTTGTCTGTGTCTTGTTAACTAAGTGTACACAGTCGTTTCTAGCATAAGGGGTTAGTGGTACGAGGTTGACAAAGGAACGGAGGCGGCCTCATAACACCCAAGTGACAAGCCTCAGTTTGAATAGTAACTTAAATCGAGGGAAAACCCATCCCTGCTTTGTGAAGGTCCGTAGCAACTGCTAGCTTCCTAACCACCTTGTACTAGTTGTACAGAATATTTTAATCTTTAGATTTAATTAACTGAATTATCTGTAGTCATTATGATAGTGAAAAGTAGTAAATAATTAAATTTGGTGTGTAACTGTTTTGTGAAATGTAATATATAATGCGTTGATAAGTGTGGAGCATCCCAAGCAAGGAACTATGGGAAATACCGTACTGTTAAAATGAGCACGCTGATTGGTTGACTCGAAGATAGCTTGGGGAAGCCCCTTTTTGACCCAGTAGGCAAGCGTTTTGAGAGACAGAATTTCGGCAAAGATGAAGTAAGACATTTTTAATGTGTGCGGGGGTTTTTATTTTTTCATCTTCGGGTCCCGGCGGGCGACGCGGGCAGTGTGAGTACTTCGTCAACGACACATATACTGGCCGCCTGAAAGTAGTGGACATATAGGTATTTATATATGTGGTTCGGGATAAAGTGAGCATTAAAAAAAGCACTGCTGAAGTTCTATTTTCAGCCAACTCACATATTTTTGCGCGTAACGGTTATCGATGGGAAATGTCTAACCTCTCTGGACACGTCTGTGCAATCGTCTTTGTTGTTATCCTGTATTTTGTGTTGTTGACTAGTCTCCGTCCCAGTACAGTGTTTGTCTGTACCGTACTGTAGATGGAGAAATTCCTCCAAACTTTACCAACCAACCTAAGATGTCCAGGAACGGTAAACAAATAGGGTAAACCAATCAAGACAGATCCCAGGCCAGTCAAGCAAAGAAAGGGGCAGACAGTACTAACGTGGATACCAGTTGTTGATCAGCGCTCCTTACAAAAGGTCAGAGAAAAGGACCGAGCCTCATCCCACCAACACTTCACATAAATTTAAGACAAACTAATTGTTTAAAGACCACAACAAATTTAATGAATTATCATTTGAATTTTAGCCTTATGAAAATAATTAGACAGACCTAGTAAAGAAAATTTTAAAAGGAATTCAGAAAATATTTTTTTATTCCTTGATTCAAACAACAACAATAATAAAATAATCTTAGCACAATGAGTATTTTGTGCATATAAACATGACAGATTAATAAAAAAAGAAGCACATATTGCTTAAGAATATCATAATAAAATTATAAAACTAGGGGATTCCCAATTATTACATTAATGAAAATGTATTTAAAATTTAATATTTTTTAACAAAGTTTCTTTACAAATTTTAAATTAATATTTTTTGATAAAACAAACTAAATATTTGTCTGATGCTCACGCCTAGATGCCTTGATGTGCAAAATTCGACAAGGTGGAGAGAAAGTCGTGCCCAGATGTTATACGTCTGCATAGAGTCGTAGCTACTTGATTCCACAAAATAGTGTTATATTTAAGTTAGTGTTGAGACAGTACAGAACAGTACTATATAAAATAATATTTTAAAACCTACACGTGTTTTTAATAAACAAAACTATTGACAGTTTGAAGTTAAATTCACAAAAAAATTTTATTAATTTAAAGACAGACATGATCACGTTTAGTTAAAGTTGCTGTAAAGTATTACACAAAAATTGTTCCATAATTATAACTGCATTAAATGCACATGGTTAACTGCCTGAATTATAAACTATTTTTATTACAATTTTAAAGATGATGAAATAAATAAATAAAGCTGCTGAAGGAGTAACTTTGCCAAAAAAAAAGTATCTAGTTACCATTAATAATAGACGAACTAGACAAAGAAACACAAATAGAAACAAAATGAGCATGTGCCAACGAACGGCACATTACAGTATATATTGTGCTGGCCTTTGTTTATAGTTGTCCCTGGTTATTTCATTTGGATTGTTTCATGTCTAACATAACTCCTCGTGGTATTCATTATGTATTTTTGTTATATAAACATGTTGACAGTACAGTTAATAATGGCTTATTTTTGTTTGTTATGTCTCACCTGGTTTTTTGGGACGACAGATGACTGCAGTGGCGTACGTCAGCTACTTGGTTCAAAGTTTTCTACACCATATAATAGTCATTCAAACAATTTAACGATACAAACTTGTTGCGTCACGCGGCAGACCTCTCCGTTGACTGAAGATAACTTGCTCGAACCGCCAGCTCTTATCATTCCTGGTGGAGTCTTTATTTTCGTTTATCTCTCCTTTCCCTCGCAGTCGGTATTCTTTGCTCGAAGCTAGCGTATTGTAAAATATATGTAGTATTTACGAATATATCTATATAGACATTCTAAAAACACAATAAAATGAAAGCACAGGAAGATAATTTAAAAGCACTTTCTGCGTTTTTAATGAGACTGGTCATTAAAAACGTGCGGCTCTAAGTTTACGAGTTGAAATCCTGAACCCAGCACTCCAGCAGACAATTTATGATCAGGATGGGAAGGAGTCCCCAGTCGTACAATACAAGTATCAACCAAACCATACTAAATTCTAAGCTAAATAGGCACACCCTCCCGGCTCCCAGCCTCCTCGGCTCTCTTACAGTACTCGCTTACTGTACAAGAAGTATAGCTGAAATACTATACTTGGCGAAGGCGTTACACTTTCGAGGTGATGGGCTTGAAATTATAAAATATAAAAATGCAAACCAATAAAATTCAACGCATTAAAAAAATTGGCCAGTCTTGTTAAAGAAAAGTCACTGGCGAAAATTAATTTATCCGTAAATCTTTTGAATTTTTTAAATTTAACACATTTATTTATTTAATTTCTATAGTTCAAGTTAACAATTTTCTATTGAAATAAATTATAAGAAAACGAATTCTTAATCCCATTACTTGGAACTAAGTTTTCTTAAATGTTATTAACCGTCTCACCACCAGAATCATTATCGTAAATATATTAAAAATATGTACATGTCATACCGAAAGGAAATGTTATCATTAATATAAAAAAAATTGCATTTCGGACAAGTGATAAATTATTTCTGCAACTGATCATATTTTAGATGATCTCAGCATTGTGAGAAACAAATTCACTATATTAAATATAATAATCGTAATAAAAATAATCATACAACTCATAATACAACACAATCTAGTACATTAAAAATTATCTTTTTGGATGCAACAGTTCACCTATCACCTTTAATTTTCTTCTTCTCAGAAATTGTACACCAAAATCCTAATCAAATTTGCTCTTATTAATAAGCTTAAAGTTTTTTATTACGCAGTGGGTCGAAAAGTTAACAATTTAACAAGTTATCAATGTAACAAGTAATGTTAATTTACTGAATAAGATGTTTCATTACGAAATCATTCACATTGACAAATATATGGTTTCGTTTAGTTTTCATTGAAAGTTAGCAACACGACGTGTGAACAGCTATACAATAACTTAAGTTATAGAAATAAGGTCGGAGGCTGATAAAAATAAAGTCATAATAAACGGCCAATCAATATTTAATTTTTAAAGGAAACTATAAATTATTTTTAAAAATTTTACATAAAATGTTGATTTAACGTAACACAGTAATAAAATATAATATTGTTTAAATCGAAATTCGATATAAAATTTTACAGTCGATAATCAGGTAAACTTTGTGTAAACCAAAATATTAGTATTGAGGTAAAAATCTACATAGATAATATACCACATAATTTTAAACACTTTAAAACAATATGAACCAGTATGTCTTATTGTTTTTTATATTAAGGTAATGAAATTTCGTCTAGTTGTTTAAAAATTTGAAATAGTTATTAAGTACTAATAGATAATGTAAAAATATTAATAATGTTTGGAAACTAAATGTGTTTAAACCAGAAAACTAACATATATGCATATATACATATTTATGCTATATATAAACACAATTTTTAAAATATAAATCAAAATATAAACTACAAAACTGTAAAACATTAGTATCTAAAGTTTGTGCCACATATAGAAAGGGCACCAAGTTTTTTCATCATATAGAAATAAAACATGATTTTAAAATTTTTATTTATTTAATCGTTAGACATATGCAATTTGAAATTTGATACAGTTATTATTTTATAGTTTACTTCATATTTAAGTTACACTTACATGTATTTTACTACTTGAATTCAATAAATTAGTATAATTGTGTGTAAATACTTAACGGTTACTTATGATTAAGCATTTTAAGCTAAATATATTTTTGTGTTTGCGAAAGCCCAAATAACACCACGACAACCACTTCCTAATTAATTTGTCCATTCACAAAATAAACGCTTAAACATAATTTTGGTCATTACTTACCTAAGTAAATTAAACAATCAGTAAATAAATAAATACGGTTTATCCTGATTATTTAATTATTTCATTAGAAGTATTAATAGAAGCTATAAAAACCATTTGTAGCTGAATAATTTTAAACCTAATAATTCTAACAACTATATTTTACTTCAGGCTTTCTTTCATTTATACAACTATCACATACTTACTTTATAAAAATTTATCAATCAAATCTGACACCAATTTGTGTTACTCATTTTTTTCTATGTAAAAACTCTACCCGTAAAGGATTTATTTATATTTTATAAACCACGGTTTTCCTAGATTTACTTCGAAATTTTAGGGTTTAAATCAATATCTCATATCTGGTTAATTTGCATAAATTCTTCTTTTGTTTTAAAATCATCTTTTTAAAGACTTGTTTACTATATAATTTTCTTAAAACATTTGATTATTATTCGTCTTTAGTCGTTTTTCTCTCCTATTTGATATTCCATTGGGATTACAAATATTTTGCTGTAGAGCACAGTTGTATGTAATTGAAGTTATAATATAATCATTTTGCGTAGTTGTTTTCCATGTCTTTAAATTTTTAAGTCGTTCGAATTTGTCAATTTGCAAACATAGTGTAATTCTGTCTGATTCTATTTGTGGGACTTCCCTGACCTCTGACTGCTTCCGCTCCTTGTGTGACATTGACATACTGCCCATCGCCCCCCTCCACCCCTCCAATCCGCCCTGTAAAGACACTCTCTATGTTGCCGCGAGTGTAAATATGAACCTTGTATGTTATCGATGTGCGTATGTTGGCCCTCCCCTTTCCTTCCTCCAGAGCTAGAAGGGGAATATGTGACAACGCCAATACCTCCCCTCAAAACCAAGGTGATGGAATATCAGCCTGATTTACACGATCGTAGGGCCCTATAAACACTGGGTATACTCGTCCGCAGATAGCCCAGGCGAATACACACTTCATATGTCTTGTTTGGTATCAATGTAACCTGCCAAGCGCCTCTTGATCAAATATGGTACTAATGTAATTAGCGTAAAATCACGTATGTTAATTATAGTTTTTGTCAGTTCTCGGCAATCTGGCGACCTAGAAGGCCAGCCTCAATGCAGCATGTGGGCTTTAGAGCCTAAGATAATAACCCTTGCCCCCCTCCTCACGCTTCTTTCTCTTTATATTTCTCTCTTCACGCTCTTTCTTTCCCCTTCTTCTCCGTGTCTCTGGTAACTAAATACAAATGTATTTATATATTATTTAAGAGATGCCAATAGCATTCAACACTGTTAAGGTGATTTATATAATTTAGTGATGTTCAAAATGTACTACATTATTTTCTGCAATAAATATGTAGGCCGTTAATAGCAGACTCACGCTGCTCGGGGGTGGGGAAGAGACGCAAGACTAACAGAGGAGTACGCGGTATGCTGAGGCAGAGACGCGAATATGTAAACAAGCAAGCAACACGTATTAAACTCCGGTGGGAAAGTGATAATTTCTTCGTCGTCAAACTGCGGGCGGTGTACATCGTACTTAGGGGTCACCAGTCGAGTGGACTTTCGGGTAGTCGCGGCCATTTCCCCAGTAAATCAACTCCGTCAATTATCTCATTAACCCGCTGGAGAAAGTACTTGATTGTTTCGCTAACATACATTCAAAGTAGTTTAACGTCATCAGAATCTGCAACCCGAAGTGCGTGGGTTCGTCGGCACTTGTTCAACAATCAGAAATGTGTGTGTTTTCTTTAGCTAGCTGGGCGCATCATCAATATTTCATTAATCAACTTTATTCATCGGAGATACGGACAGAAGAAAATGGGAACAGAAATTAAAAGTAGAAAATAGCTAGTATTTTAATACGAAGTGAATCGAAAGCTATACATTTAACAAGTTGTCAATGTAACAAGTAATGGTAATTTACTGAATATGATATTTCATTACAAAAATCATTCACATTGACAAATATATTTTGTTTAGTTTTCAATGAAAGTTTGCAACACGGCGTGTGAACAGCTTTGCAATAACTTAGTTATAAAAATAAGTTCAGAAGTTGATGAAAGTAAAGTAAAAATCATTCATAAAGGCCAATCTATATTGAATTTTTAAAGAAAACTGTAAATTATTTTAAACATTTTGTCAAAATAGTTTAATCAATAAACACAGTGATAAAACATAACACTTTTAAAATCGAAACTCGATATAAAATTTTACAATCAATAAATATATATACATCGTTTAAGGGGAGACTGTAAGGCAAAAATGTGAATTTTTTCGTATTTTTGGGAAGTTGTTTTATTAAATTATTTCCTTTTTTCTGATTAAAATTATGTATTATTTGTCTTTGCCAGACACTTAGAAGTATTTTTTTTTATTTTTTAAAAAATTATCTGTGTATGTACACTTCACTTTGTTTACTGTATGCACACCATTTTT
>PNEQ01076802.1:16262-31495 GCA_003012365.1 Medauroidea extradentata | reverse complement strand
AAAAAAAAAAAAAAAAAAACCGAATTAGCTCTCGCTGTGTGTATGTACTTTATAAACTTGATGAATTTAAATAAATGTTTCTTACCTGTACAAAGATAATCCTCCGCAACGATCGAATCTGTTTGTAAGGCCAAGAGCTGCACATACTTTCACCATAATGTGTAGTTAACAAAAAACTAAAACATTTTCATTCAACTCAGTGCTGTGTTTACATGGTTTTGCCACCACTAGCTCTATCCTTGTCTTTAAACGTCGTCTGTTGGCCGGCTTCAAATTTGCTCAAATGCTTCCACTCCATAGACTAATACCTCCATGGGTACAACACACGGAAAACCATAGAAAAGAGGAAGTAGGTAAAAACTGCCCTCTAAATGCATTGAGGAAGTAAATTGTACTGCACCGCAAACTGAAGCCAACATATTAAATAGAAGAAAATAAAATGTGTGCTTGAGAATCCATTATACAAAAGTAAACCTCTGAGTCAGCCATTACATTAAGCCCAAAATTAAAGAAAAGTGCGCCCGAACATAATACCGTAAATAATTATTACCTCGAAATAACGTTAACAGCTAATTAACCATTAAAAGTAATAAATAAAATAAAACTTGGGGGGTTGAAATTGGCACATGTTACAGTATGTTAGCCTATATTCTCACATTTGTGTAAGATATGTTAAAAATGTTGCGATTAAAAAAACTAAGTAGGGGCCAATATTACCACTGTTCCCTCTCTATATTACGTAATCATACATTCACATTTAAATATTAATGTATGTATATATTGGCAAAGTTCAGGCAGTGCCCATTTTCCTTCACGTAACTACTTTATCTTCATATTTTAGTTTTGAGTATTATTTAACAACAAACTAGATGTTGTTTGTGCTGATTCTTTTTTTTTTTCCTCTAGATGGGCTCCATAGATGTACGTATGTGTGAATGTTGATGCCTTTGAAAATGTATGTGTGCTGGTACAGGTACTGAAGTACTTTCTAAAATATACGTTATTATTAATCTATCCAATATGGATATGATATGTTATCTTGTCTTAGTGTAACTCCGTTAGTTACGAATGATTGGAATATCTGTAGTTCGGTATAGGTGAACGAGTATTTGCGTCCCCCCCCCCCTAAATTGTTCTGTGTATTTTTTGTAATAAGGGTTAAACTAATTCTTAAGCTCTGAGAGCAAAACATCTTGTTTAATTTAAATTTCAGAAACTCTTAAACCAAAATTTCACTTATTTGTTACAAGCACCTAATGTTAAACACATTCAGTCGTGCACACATATATTAGAATTATTTATATAAACCATATCACAATTATTCAAGTTAACGAACCACATTCGCAACTATAAAAAAATAGCACACAGTTTCAATGACAACAAAACATTCATACTTGCATGCTGCTAAAGAGTCTGTTTAACAAAATTCACCTGCTAATTATTATATTATTTATAAGTTGCACGTTAAAAAAAAACATATACCGGTATTTGTTTAGTTACTGTCATATACTCGTGCAACTATGGAATGAGTTCAACATGTAATAGATGGGAGCACGGTCTAAGAGGTAGAGGTCTTGACACTGCCTATGCTCTCCAGCAAGAGAAAGTGGTCCCTTCATGTCGCCGAGCGCTAGTAGTAATTTGGTGGACGATTTGTCTTGTTTACATCTCGCATTTTAACATTTTTTGCAATTATTTACATAAAATAATGTTAATAAGGTAAGCTAATATAGTATATGCATGTTCCATGTCCATAATTGCAATGGCATGTGTGGAACTGTTTATAAAAGTAGTCTGAAGAAATATATTGAGTATTATTGTATTAGTGAACACATTCGAACAAAAACTATATTTCGTGCCCTACAAAATTTGAGAAACGTTGCAATGTGCATCTACATGTATAATATTGAAAAATAAAATTTTATTGTTCTAAAAAATGTGTGTTCCAATACAAAATTACGTTCCCATTTTTTCTTCGATATAATACTCGCAATTCCGGTAACAACTTCACATTTTAAGCTAAGCCAAAAACAAGTCAAATCTTCCACCAAATTACTACTAGCGCTCGGCGACATGAAGGAGTCACATTTTATTCCTCAGTGTCAAGACCTCTACCTTCTTAGACCGTGGATGGGAGTAAAAGGAAGAATTATTTGCGATTTAGGTAATCTGTTACAACGGATTTAATTCATCTATTAGTCAAAGCATCTCTAGCCGACTGCCCAAGATCATTCCAAATTCTCGTGACAATTTCAGTAACTGGGTCTTCTTTATGTGACAAGGCAACTGAGCCAATAATAATGCATTGTTCTTTTCACGCGAGAAATTTTTGTTCATTTGTTAAATACCAGCACTAACTTCACACGGATAAAATGGGCATAGAAATCTGATAGTCTTCAGTACCAACAAGGTACTGGCAATTTTCCAAATGCCTGGTGCAACGTTAATGAACAGCGTAAAATGTAACTGATCAAGTATGGAGGCTTGTAGAACACCTGATATTTTTTTCAGTCACTACGATTTGCAGTTGTCAACTACCACACATTGATCCCTACCATGAAAATAACTCCTCAATAACTTAAAACTGGTCTCTGAAAAGTTAAAGAAAGATTTGAGTTTTGCAAATAGTATCTCGTGATTCTACAGAATCAAAAGCATTCCTTAAGTCTAAGAGTTAATTCCGCCAGATATATTTTGTCCACGTTATATTTTATATCAGTCACTTGAATCAGCATTGTACGTGTACTGCGACCTTGTCTAAATCATTATTGGTATTGGTCGAGCGTATTTGATTTTTCAAGACAGTTGTTTATTTGTAAGCGAACTACGAACTATGTGATCAATTGTTTTAGAAAATACAGGTAAAATGATGAAAGACCGGAAATACTGATGTGACTGGGGTGCCTATTTTGAGTATGGGTTTAGCTAGAGCAATCTTCCATGTGTTCGGGAATTCGCTGGTCATTAGTTACCATCTACCCCCAAAAACAGAAATTTTTCAAAAATCTTCAACACAAAACTTTGAATTGGACGACATCGAAATTTTGTCAGTAATACCTTTTCGTGCCATGGATCTGCTGCTAGGGATAAGAATCCGGAATTAAAATTTTAAATTTTTTTTTATTAATTTCACATACTTACCCCTAGCAACTGATTTATAGGATGTACATATATGGCTACTAAAGTTTCGTCGTTTCTTACATGGCGTCTGTGTTGTCTGCCAATGGTTTTATTCAGTAATTGTGCAAGTGTTTGTGAGCATAAGTCTAAAAATTAGATTTAACTCACTGCTTGTATTTATCTTACAACATAGTTCTCTGCATTCATTTTTAAAGGGGAGGGTAGTTCCAAAACAACAATGACGGCACCCTCCAAAAAACCTGAGCTTACGACGCCCGTGTGGGCGATGTACTTGTTAGTCTTAAAATAATACTTGCAAACGTAAACTAACAGCTATGCAAGTAAGTTGTGTTGATTATAACTTAATTTTAGTGTCATATCCATGTTCTTCTTCGGCAAGAGTTTTATTCAGTATTTATTTGCAAGTTTGAGATTCTATGTCTATAACCGAAGTATAATCTGATGTTTATCTAAAGGTTTGTATTTATTTGGTAAAGTATAAATATTTGCAATCAGAAATTTATTTTTTGGATATGGGAAATTAGGGATTAAGAATAACTCTGATGAGTAATATTTAACTCTTTCATGCAATTTATAGTGACTCGAAATTTTTTGAGAAAAATCATGGTCACTAAAAGGATGTGGTAGTGTTCAAGAAGAAAATGTATACTTAATATGGTAACAATTTAATAATAGGCATAACTATTATTTTTATGTCGGTCATAATAAAATCTGCAAGCTAGTTTTTCTGTTATATATTTAAAAGCTTATGTCAGAATATTCAAGAGTATTTTTATTATGACATTTACAGTGCCTAACTCATTTGTACGTGCTGTACTTCAGAATAAAAAAAATGTCGCGCTGCATGAGCGAATTGGCTATTCGGAGTGTTTCTGTTATCAGAAATCACTAGTTAGTGGTTACAAACCAGCTTAAAAATTGTTAACAGGAATACTTGGAACCATGCTTAGAAGAAAGCAGCGGAAAAGACTGTGACGAATAAATCGACAGTGTTAATAAAATATCGTCGAATTGAAAACGTTTCTGACTTAATGGCCTCTCAATATATTAACGGCGAAATAAAATAAATGTTAATGAACATAGTTGTCAAAGCAGATTTAGTTGTCATTAACACTTGTAACGCAACTTTGACATATTTATAACATTGCATTATTTTACTACGCCGAAAAAAATATTGACTATCAGAATATATCATTTATTTACACCATGTACACACTTTAATTATCTTACAAACTTGACGAGTGAGTGTAATTGTATTTTATATTGTTTAAAATGCACAATTACACCTTGGAGATAGGACAACATTGGAAACTTAGCGACAGACAGTGCTGGGCTATCAGTATCCACGTGGTGGCTGTGCCAGAAGGCTCGGCCGCATCACCCGGCCTGACGGGTGACAAAGCCGTTGCAGCAACTTGGCAACATCGCGTTGCTGGCAGCCTACTTGAGGTCTCCTGGAAGGAAAGTGAGAAGAAAGGCACTCGGTCATACGCATGCCTGTTTACCAGAGGTGAGAGAAGAGAACAATAAATCCTCAATTTGCATTATGTTGCTCATTGTCAAACTCACCAAATTAATTAGCTTTCGACTATAGTAAAATGATTGCTCACTTACAAACAAATATGTTTTATATTTAGCAAAAATAGTGCTTACAGCAATCAACATAGTTTATAAAAGAAATATGTAAAAAATAACTGTTTTCAAAGGATGGCATCTCACTTTTAGGGTAATATTACTTCCCTACAGCAAATAGCTGAGTGGGCTTCTCAGGCTGGATCTGCGTTGGTCGCTGATCGCGCACGACAGACCGAATGTAGTCGTCGCCGGCTATCTGCGCGATTACATCTTCCAAACTGCGGTTCCTAGTCTCAGGCACGACTAGGAAGACGCATGCCGAGCCGACAACGCAGACCGAGGCATACAGCCAGAAGCAGCCGTGGAGACCGACCGCGGTGCAGAGCGGCTCGAACGTCGCCATCACGACGAAGGACAGCAGCGAACCGTAGAAGTTGCAGATGCTCTGGATGGCTCCCCTCGCGTGCACACTGACCATCTCCGTCGCCATGGTGCTCGGCAATGGGCTGAGAGCCATGCCGTGGACCAGGTTGTAGGCGGACAGGCAGACAACAGGCACCCAGCCGATGTCAGCCAGGTCCCAGCCAGAGCTCTTCATGTAGAAGAAGACCGCTAGCACAATAAGGCACGCGGCCAAGAGCAAATTCGTGTAGATGAGAAGGGGTCTGCGACCCATCCTCTCAACAACGAGGGTCGACAGTACAGAGCCGACGACGAGCAGGCAGCCGACGATTATAGTAGCCACGTTGGGCGAGACTGTCGAGCCGGAGTTCTGGAAGATGGTGACAGTGTAGGAGATGAGTGCCGTCACACCGCACAGGAACTTGTTAGTGTTGAGGCCGAGGTTTATGAATAGAGCCCTCGTTGTACTGCGGTCTGCCACGTCTGACAACTTGAACTGAAACCGAGATCGTTGGGATGATTATTCACAGGGAGAGGAAATCACAGTATATCGTATTTAAATAACTTCATTCTTGTCAAAAGTATTGTACCGGTTTCGTGCTCAACAGGAGATACTACTTTCCATCTACAGAGAAAGTTGACTTTTCTAGAATAATGCTTCTGCACGAAAAGGACTTCAGAATCAGTAAAGACAACAAAAATTATTTCATTCATCTCTTAAGCTGAAATCTAATTCCTTCTGTAATAGTTTTTCTTGAATCAATGTGGAGGATCATGTTGACTACTTCGTAACAGTACCAAAGTGGTACACATTGCATCGATCAGTGGATCTTATTATTATGTACTGTTTGGATGCATTTTATGTTTCCCTTCACGTGAGTGAACAAGGGTTCAACAATTTAATTAGTTTGCGTGCCTGAGCGAGTTGAAATATTTAGCGGTTTCCCAAATAGGTAAACCATGCTGAAACCTAAGTCCAATCATTCCGAGTTAGTTTTTTTGTGGTTTTCCGAAATTACTTAACAATTACGAAAGGCTGTTACTACATGCCATAGTCACTAATACATTTCTTGAGACCTCACTGTAAACGAGATATTAAGCACACAGCTACTACATGAAATTGTTTGGATATTATATAATTCTTGTATCCATAGTTTTTTTTTTGTGTGTGGTGAGAATAGTTAGGGTGGAATGATAGAAATTTTAGTATGCAGTTTTTCCTGTAGCTCTTAAAATGGCGGAACGATTACTCAAGCAACACCACTCGTGGAAAATACGTTGACAAGTGTTACAAATGTGTATAGATACCTCACATAGAAGGGGCATGCATGCTAAAACCACAAACAATTTTTAAACACTGTTGTTTATCCTCAGGCTCCTTGACCGATTATCTGACCTACGATGAAACTAATTTTCATATATGTTCACTTGCGGAAGAAGGCAATCAAAAGGGAACTAAGTGGGCTCCCGGATACCACATATACCGAGGTCAAATTACCAAAGAGTGTGAAACCAATTCATACAAAATGGGCATTCACGGCCAGACAAGGAAATAGGAACGAACTCGTCCAATACAAGGCCCACTTTATAGCAAAAGGGTTTTAACCAAAGGAAAATGCTGACGATTAGGAAATTTAAGTACCTGTGAAAAATATGCCTCAAGTTAAGAATTTTCAATGCTGTAGGAATGAAACTCAAAATGACGATCCACCAACTTGATATGAAGAATGCATTCCTCAATGGAAAAATCTACGAGGTAGTATACATCTACAAGCCAGAAGCATGTTTTACCATAACACTAGAGAATATATAAATATGTTCTTGAATAGTCAGTTTTTATATGGAATTAAAAAAAATATCGAAAGTATTGATATGACACATTCTATTGTTTCATGACAGCAGAAATTCAAAAAAAGCCAAATACGATCATTGTTTGTATACAAGATTAAGAATAATCAGAAGTTGTACTTTTTGTACTTTGTGTATCACGTATTGGTAATGAACGACCATGGGAAATCTGTTGAGGAAATGCACTTCCTAATTAAAAATCCTGGAAACAGTCTGAAACAACTTTGGATTCCAAAATCAACAAAATGTAAACACTATTGCTCGAGAACAGACCGCATACTTAAAGAGCATCCTCCACCGATCTAGAATGTCCCAATTAAAAACCAGTATCTACTCCTCAAGAATTAGATTGATGATAAAAGAGGAGGCTGGCGATGTAGGATTCCAGAAAAGGATATTTATGTATGCTGTTCTTGGCAACCACACAAACATTTGTGCAGCTGTTAGCTACCTTTGTCTTTTTTCAAAGAAAACCTGAGAATGACCTCTTGAACTAGAGTCAAGAAAGTTGTGCGATTTTCTTCAGAGGATATACTGGAATAAAACTGGTTTTCACTCCACGAGAAGTAGCGCCAGCTATGCAGGGATTTGTCAAGACAGACTGAGCTAGCAGCACCACTGATCGCAAGTCAACCTCTGGCCATGTGTGTGATTGTGCTGTATCACAGTCGTCCACTAAACTGTCAGTTGTCATATTTTCCAAAGTGTCAGGGTATGTTGCCACAAGTGCTTGTGTCAATGAGAATTTTTCTATGTGAACTATGACTCTGTTTTAATGAGTCAATTGCCATGTTTTAAGTCAACCTGCTACTTACGCTTCACAGAACCTTCAGAGACATAAGCGCCTATAACATGCAGATATCAAGTACCACTTTGCCAAGAACATAACCAGCTCTGGTATTACCCAAGACCAAATACCAAATGGTTTCACAACACCATTCAGAAATGTTAAATTCTTAAAGTTTGTTAACGAGCTAAATTTAAAAAGTCAGCTAGGTATCCTTTTATTTCGTTTGTCCTTATGTAAGCCTACATATATTTGATTTAGAGTGAGTGATAAACTTAGTATTGTTTGTTTTATACCAAGCAATAAAATATTTTAACGGTATAAATATGTTACTTGAAAATTGCTTCATATTTGCTGAGAGGAAGTTCTGTGTCTGTGCTGTGAAACGAAATATTAAATTCTCTATCTTTTAAGTAGTTTGTGTAGCTTGATTTCGAATTCATTTAAGTCTTCAGCGGTGGTAGGGATGAGGTGTGCGGTACTGAGAACCACCGGAATGAATGGTGATGTAAATGGGAGGTTTCCGTGGAAATTCACATACTAAGGGCATCGACTGTCACAATTTCTCCATTAAAAAATCCGGGTGGACCTTGGCGAGAATCAAAACCCGCACTGGCCGAGTTCCAATGCCACTGCATGTTGAAAGGTATGATTTGTTTATGGTCTGAAGGGAAATTTTCTTCCAGAAATGAAATGTTTTGCTTGTTCTGTGTACATGTAAAATTATAACCTTTCTGTTGCGTTTCTCGAGGACGTCCTGGGCCCTGAGCCGTATGCGCTCCAGCTCGTAGTCACAAGGCCCGCCGTCTCTCAGCCAGAGCAGAGCCTTCCTGGCAAGGTCCGGCTTGCCCTGGGTCATCAGGAAGACTGGGGACTCTGGAAGCCAGAAGAATGTGGCGACGAAGAGCACAGGCAGCGCCAGGCAGCAGGCGTGGTACACGGTGTACGACGTGTAGTAGCCCATGGCGTAGGAGAATGTGATGCCCGATGTGAGACTGAGCGAGTACAGCACGCCCAGCTTCCCCTTGATGTCGTCCTCTGCCACGTCGATGGTGTACGACGGCACCAGCAGGGGTATCCCGCCAGAGGCTAGCCCCGTTAGGAACCTACAAGACACCACAGTCGCCAATCACAGCGATGTTGATAATACAATACTCTCAACTTAATGTTGTTCACGTGGCAAAATATATTATTTTATATTTGCACGACCTAGTGTTCATTTTATAGACGTTACTTGTGACTACATTTAATAATATTTTAGCTCTCACAGATTTTCTGTAGCAGCATGCCAATGCCAGGATTCGCAAGTTACGGGAGCATAGTAATAACAAAAACCAAGTGTCTTATTCGAATGACCTAATTTAATATGAAACTAGCTATTACGGGAAATATGCTAAAATATAGAAACAACAGCCCATTTGTATTTTCTTGAAAATTGCCATAAATTAAGTAAAAATAATTTTGAGATTTTTTAAAAAACAGAATTAAACCCCATTGTGTTTTTAAATAATTTACCACATTGCCCATAATATCTAATTTCAGTGTAAATTATTTCATTCGAGTAAGACCCCTGGTTTTTGTTACTACCATGTTCCCGTAACTTGCATATTTGACTCATGTCGCTTTGGGAAAACTATTGAGTGTTAACACATTTTTACAAGTGGAAATGTAGTCACAAGTTAACGTCTATATAAAGCAATCAATATGCCATTCAAATGTAATTAATGAATTTTCACCACGTAAACATCCTTCAAGGCTATAATAAAATATTTCAGTACATGAGAAGCATTAAGGGGGTTAGGTCCAAAATTATCGGAAATGAGATACGCATATCAATTTTCTCAGAATTTCATGGCCTTTCAGATGCATGTGGTGGTAAGTCGAAATGAATCCTTAAATAGGAAACAGACTAAAAACGTTGCAGATTGCCAACAGAAGTGTTTAAACTCTTGTCTTGAAAAAGTGACATTTTGGTATTGCCACCTTGTGCTTCTCAGGCACATAGTTTATTTTCACATTTTTTTTATTCTGGAAAGGAAATTGTTAAAACTGCGATTATTCCGTGGATTACAGTTATCTTTCGCTTCAGTAAAAGCACCACGATTTAGCTGGTAACGTACAATTACGCTGCAAACAATGTGGCCAATTTTTACATATTCATAATTTGCCGACAGATTGCGACCTAGTTATACTTTAGCAGCCGACTCATAATGTCCGTATAGCAGAGCACAGCAAATAGGATTTGCGGTATAGTTGCATATTTAACGTTGTTCTTCCCACAATAAAAAGGGCGAGCAATACAATTTCGTATGGCGGCTGATATAGAACCTTAAGACCATCGGTAATCGTTTACGCTATTTTAAAGGGAATTATTATTTTTTTTAAATTCTTAACTGTAGCAAATATCCTAAAACTGTCGCACACATGTGATCGAAATTGTTTAGAGATAAACGGAGCAGTTACAGTAAAGTACGGGTTCCTTTGACTCTTTTATTTATGTAGGACTATATAAAGGTTTGGGGAGTCTGAATTGGTTGATGACTATTTAATTCACAGCTTTAATAATAAAAAAGTTAGCTACTTTAAAACGAATATCTTGAAACCAGGTGGTGGAAACGACCCACTGAGGTGCACAGTAAGCAAACTTTACGAGTGGTTATGTAATTTTAAATTTGTTATGTTTTTATAGACATACATAGTGATTGTTTTTACAAAAATAAAAAAAAATACCTTTCGTAGTTTTTGTACAGTAGCATATCAGAGTCAAAATTTTGCACTGACTGTTTTATACAAGGGAGGAAAAACAACTGATTTTAGAAACTAAATAATTCACACTGAAGAACAGTACCATAAGCTACATAAAGGTATGTATAAACACATTGAATTTTTGAAAAATTGCCGAATATAAAAAATTATTGCATATTCCTTGAAATACTTTCTGTAATATGATAATTTTAATGAGGTTTATACGTAACACATTACACTGTTTTCTGTTGTGAATTACTTCAATTCTGTAAGGCAAATGGTTTTCCGTCATTAGGCGTACATGAAACATTTTAATCATGTTTGGAATTTTACACTCCACTACTAAAAAAAAAAAAAAAAACAACGAATGTTAATATAACGTTACTGTAAAAAAATATTCAAAATGTGTGTCTACACAACAAACTATATCTCACAAAATATGAAAATAATTAAATCAATTTTTTTTGTTTACTACCCCCTAATAATATTTATGTTAAAGACTTCACCTAAAATTATTATATGTAGCAAGTGAATTATTTTCATAAACTACAATAACCAAATCACATTTTACATATTGAAAATTAATTCGTATTTTGCACATATTCCTTTATAAAACCTAAAATAATACGAGTAGGCCTATCTACCAAGTTCTACACGTCCGAGTAGAATAAACATTAAGAGCGTATTTATTTACGTTGCATGGTTGTGTTCCAAGAAATTAGATAGTGTTGTCTGATTGATTGTTGCTTGCATTGTGGACAGCACATAAAAACGTACCACGGGGTGTCGTCAGAAATGATAAAATATTAACGTTAACATTAAGACAAGTAATATTTAAAAACAAATTATGTAAATTACTCTTGTTACAGTAAAGTTAACTTTTTGATTTTGTGGTTCGTTTTTCTTTGCAGGGTAAATTCTTTAGTGACATCAGTAAACTTACTATAATTAAATTTCTTGAAGGTCTTAATTCACTTAAGATTTAAGTTTCATACATTATTGAAATTAAAAATTTGTATCTGTATCTCTAAGTACTTAAAAATTTGACAGTATTCAAAGTGATATGGTAAATTATTATACAGGACTATTAAATATAATATAATATAATACGCGCGCCAGCTCTGTGTCCCCGGCGGGTATGAGTTTTTCGTCCGTCAGTATATAAATAATAGAACACGGCGGAGAGCATGCGACGCACACGCTAGCCGTAGAAAGCCTTTAGTTAGTATGTGTTTGCTATAGTGTTACTGTAGAGTACATGACGCTTAGGACGAAAAACGCACACACGCCAGGGACTCGGAACTGGCGCGCGGACAGTACTTTCAGGTAAGAAAATGCTGTCCACCTGCGAATGTAAAATGCTGGAATGTCCCCGACTACGGGAAGAACGTGGCAAAGCAATTTCTTACGCGGAACGGGTTACGAAACATTTGAAGGGCGTCAAGGAAAAATTATTAACACCATACTGTGGTAGATAGCATCATATAAAGAAACCAGTCTAACTTTTGGGTAGTTCCTTACTGTGAGTGGCAATTTTAATGGAGTTGGTCGACAGTCTTAATAACAAATATTCAGCAAGGCCGTTTGTTGACTGTAGAATATATTGTGGGAAATCATGATAGTATTTCTGCCAGAGTATTCTGCAAACCAACACAGCGTTTAACGTTCTGTATCTTATGGTTGGACGATGGTTACCTGGGGGCCGATTAAACATCGTTTTTTATGGGTGCAACGCAAAATTTCCAACTGCTTTGCGTCTGCTTGCGCTGCCTTGGTATTATTTACTCATGCCATAGAGCACCCGTTTAACTTGCTGTGCACTTGCGTTGCGCTGCGTTGGTGCAAATAGCAGGTGGCGATATTTAATCGGCCCCCTGGAAGAAGTATTGCTGTTAACAAACATTCAGTGGTAGTGCACCATAATTGAGGACTTAATATTCAAAAGGGGCTAAGTACCATTTTCGACAACAATGTGTTAGGTGCATAGAAAGGTGCCAAAACATTAGGCCGAAGACATACCTGAAGTGCTATCTCCTAGTGATATTCATGCGCGCCCTACATCAGCACAATTACATGGTTGGAGTAACATCAACGCATTCTAATTCATTGAAAAAATATATATTGATGTTCATAAGTGTTTTGTATGAGTTACTGTTCGATTGTTCCTGTTTACTACTTTCCTATTGTAAAAAAATATGTGAACGCATTTGGATATTTCCTTGTTCATTTGTTTGTCGCAATATACTGTTTTCGTCATTCTCGAAACTTACCTTTTGGCACTTAGCCCCTTATGAATGTTAAGTCTTCAATTAGCATTGACGCAGTCAAATAGGGACCAAAGAATAACGAAAAAATGTCTTCAGAATCAATTAATTCCACTGAAACCTAGTAAACACTCATCTTTTCACGATACGTCACATTCTCTAGTAATTGTGCTCGCTCCAAACAAATTACTGCACTGGCATTTTGGAGTTCTTCCCCGTACACCAACGCCATATCCCCTTACTCAGACACTGTATACTACGACAAATTAAGTCACATTACCGTCATCCACGTAAGCAGCCGTGTTGTTAGATATTCAGTGGTATAGTCAGGTAAGTAAAGCCAAAATACACAATATTGCATCACCCCTTAGCACAGCGTCACTGTCACAAGTGGGTTACCTGGGTGCCTCAGAGTGTTTGCTCTGTAATGAAATATTATTAAATTGTGCTTATGTATGCTTATATATCATACTCTTGTGTTTGCTAATAGTTGTCCAGGAAACACTATTTACTTCGTCGTTCATTTAACTCGCGGAGAAGCTTTTCATCCTTCAAAATTAAAACTTCAAATACTATAAACATGAAGTTATATTATATACGTTAGATCAAAGAGCAGAAATACATATTTCAAATACCGGGAACCTCAGAGGAATTGTATTGCTATTATCCAATACATTGCACCATGGATTGTGTGCCGAAACTAAGTGTAGGCCTACAATACAGCTAAAAATTTCTCTTTTGTTTAACTCTTCGTCTACGCGTATTATACTCACTTTACGTGTTCTGTCGACTAACATGGATTAAAAAAATTCTAAAGCTTTAAATATTTCATAATTTTACACAATATTTTATTAATTTTAGGAGCGATGCTACTGCAACAATTTTGATAGAGTTAGTTTTTGTTTTAAGTAACATAACTAATTTCAGTTTGAACTGTTCCAAAAATTTGTTAGTTGTGATAACACTTACAAATTACTGTATGAAACTGATCATTCAACGCACTATATAAGTTCTAAATACAACATTACCTCACAGTCACTATACACATATTTCTTAATTCACACATGAAGGGGTAAAATAAGTGTAAATACAATTGGCATGTAAGAACCTGGCCCAGAAGATCAAACTGGCGGAGTTGGCGAACAGCAGCATGGCCCAGCTGACGACGAAAGGCCCGGCGATGAGGTAGGCTGTGAGCTTACGTCCGAGGCGGTCGTGAGTCCACATGTAGACGGGGATGGAGGCGAGTCTGGTGGCAGTCATGATGGACGCGAGCCACGACGCCTCCTGAGCCGAGACACCACCGTCGCCTATGGGGGAGTTCTTGGACTGCAGTTGCGGCAACATAGGCGCCGGCCAGCCGTACGAGCTTCCCGAAACAAATGCTATTCCGTTCACTGGAACAGTCACAAAGCAGCTATTTATTATTCATTTGACATTCTTAACATAACAGTTCTCACGAAACACGCTACATTAAACAAAAAAAAAAAAAAAAAAAAAAAAAAAAAAAAAAAAAAAAAAAAAAAAAAAAAAAAAAAAAAAAAAAAAAAACATCATATCACAATCTAATTCAAGAGAACAACCCAGCCCTTATCTTCACAACCAAAAATCAAACTACCAAAATACTTCTTGCCCACAAACAAAACAGAAACAACTAATTAGAACAATAACACCAAGAAAAATTATACCACAAAAATAATTATACCGCCGAAAAGGCATACACTACAAAAAGACAAGTACCGCCCAAAGTCTAAATACACCGAAATAATAATAGCCTCCCACCAAAAATTCATACTGCAAGATAAACTCTATGAGTAGTACCAACAAAACGCATGCATAAATAAAAGTATGAGTACTAACCACATATACTTAATACACAAAAAAACACCCAAAAACACAAATACTTACCGAAAGATAGGCCTAAATATAAACCAAACAATACAAACTCCAAATTAACTAAATAATTTGAAACAAGAATACGAATTACGACAGGGCAATTAAAATTACAATAAAAATTGACAAATTCAACAAAAATAAGAGCAATCAAAATTTCAATAAAATCACAAATTTAAACAAATATAAGAGCAAACCAAATTACAATAAAAAAAATTAACCTGAAAATACGGACTTCGACAGCAAAAATGAGCATAACTCAAACAGTCTTATGCCACACTAATGCATAACACAAACCAAAAGCCATAAATAATAAACAAACCTATCGAATAACTACAAGATACATAAAAATCACTGCTACTCAGAACACAACCCCAACCAATGAAAACACAACCCCACCAATGAAATTACCTTCAACCAATGAAAAACAACCACACCAATGGAAAAACAAACTCACAACCAATGAAAAAACAAACTCACAACCAATGAAAAAACAAACTCACAACCAATGAAAAAACAAACTCACAACCAATGAAAAAACAAACTCACAACCAATGAAAAAACAAACTCACAACCAA
>PNEQ01076802.1:0-16162 GCA_003012365.1 Medauroidea extradentata | reverse complement strand
CAATGAAAAAAAACTCACAACCAATGAAAAAAAACTCACAACCAATGAAAAAACTCAGAGAACTCTCACCAAATCCTAGAGAACTCGCACCGAATCCTAGAGAACTCGCACCGAATCCTAGAGAACTCGCACCGAATCCTAAGAAGCCGCACCGAATCCTAAGAAGCCGCACCGAATCCTAAGAAGCCGCACCGAATCCTAAGAAGCCGCACCGAAACCTAAGAAGCCGCATCGTATCCTAAGAAGCCGCATCGAATCCTAAGAAGCCGCCTCGAATCCTAAGAAGCCGCATCGAATCCTAAGAAGCCGCATTGAATCCTAAGAAGCCGCATCGAATCCTAAGAAGCCGCACCAAATCCTAAGAAGTCGCACCAAATCCTAAGAAGTCGCACCAAACCTTAATAAGTCGCACCAAACCTTAAGAAGTCGCACCAAATGAATGATCTCTCAAGAAGTTAAATGTTGCCACTTAAGGGCGGGGTCTACCACAATTTTCATCGTCATTATTTTATTTTTTATTTGTACCAGATATTTTTTTTCTTGTTTTAGACACAAAATTTGACTAAATTGGGCTCTTATGAAATTTTTTTATCTTTCATAGTTTTCGCGTAATAGCTTGTTAAATTCATATTTTGCATGTTTCCGTTTTAACGACTACACTAAAACCAACTGATATACCAAACTAAAAAAAAATCACAGTGGATAAAAACATTACAGGCTACAACGACATGCTAACGAAATTAAAGAATAAAAATTATTTGTATTAAAAAAAAGCTATTAAACTTTTAAAACTTTTATTTTCAGTTTCAGCATTTTTTTTTAAACTCAAATAATTTTTATTCTTTAATTATATGAGTATGTCATTGTAGCCTGCAATGACTTTATCCACTGTTTTTTTAGTTTGGTATATCAGTTTTAGTGTAGTCGTTAAAACGGAAACATGCAAAATATGACTTTAGCAAGCCGTTACGCGAAAACTATGAGAGATAAAAAAATTTCATAAGAGCCAAATTTAGTCCCATTTTGTGTCTAAAATAAGAAAAAAAATATCTGGTACAAATAAAATATAAAATAATAATGACGAAAATTGTGGTAGACCGCGCCCATAAGGAGCCACCACCAAATTTAATTGTTTCCACTACAAACGAAGTGCAATCGGTACTAATATTACACCTTCAAAGATCCACGACTGCAGCTGTAATAGAAGATATCTGATTACCAGGATAATTTTCGGCGGTAAACAACTTGTTGAAGTGACATATTGATATATTTGTGTTACTGTCCATGTTATTGTAAGTGGTAGTGACTTTATTTGTAGTAGCATTAGTAGAGATATTATTACAATTTTAATAGCAGTTCGATTAGCAAAACTGCTGTTGAAATTGTAGTTTGGTAGTTATTGTTTAATACGGACATTTGATGGTAGTTTGTTGGAGAAGTAAGTTTGATGGAGAGTTTTATAAAGTTCCTGTTACCTAAAACCTTTTGACTGACGTCACTGACTAACTTTCTCTTATGATAATATGAATCAGCGCCATAAAATCTTGTTTTCTGTTTCTCTGTCACTTCTGTAGGCTTTTAGTGATACCTTCGCTCTTTCTAGTTTTGCATTATTTCGCTTGCCGATTTCCACATCACTGCACAGTTTTAAAGACGCAAAGATTAAACTGTAAAACGGGTTTCTTGTCGCTTGCCGGCTATCGTTTAATTTAGATTACTGTATGTGACAGGCATGTGTTGCAATACCACTTGTTTTATTATTATTTCTACATAATTGTTGTGGTGTCCTGTGCTACTCTGTACCAGCTTTGCTTCCCATCCACCAAGTTAAAATTTGTTTGTACAAAACCTAATAGGCGCACGCACAAATCTTGAAAAATTTGTCGCAATGAAGTGCGTAGTTGCATAAATGTATAGAAGACGAAGAAACCAACAAACATTCATTTTATATACCAGAAGACTACGGTTTTTCGCTACTATTAACGTCAGATTCCTTTCCATCACTGGTTGAAATCTGTTCTTCCACGAATAATAAAATTAAACTACTTATTTTCGCTCTTTATTTTCGATACTACCGCATCAGATCCACCAATATTAATTAAATAAATATAACTAAATTGGACTGAGTCATGCATTGCTAGACTATGCGCCATTTGTAAATCATGTATAGAATATCCTCCAGCTTTGAAAACTGTTATACGAATATACTTTATGAGACTTCAATAATTTTTGGTAGACTGTTTAAAATTTGAAGACGTTTTCTCATGTCTATCTGTTGCTTTACAATTGACCGTTGGTCTAGTGATGCATTAAAACCGTCCAATCAACATTTATGATTAAGGAAAAATATGCCAAGATACATTAATTGTAAAGGTAAGAATAAAGATATTTCAGTCAGCGCTTAACGTACAGGTATTTAGCGATGGTGAGGTGAGACGAAGTAAGTACGGCGCTTAGCCGGAACCAACAGCCGGGAGGGGGGGGGGTGGAGATCCTCGAGAAAACCCACCGATCAACGGCACACGCGAATAACCTAGTCGAACCCGCCGGGAATCGAGCTAGAATAGCTGGTGAGGGTGACATGAGGCGAGTTTGGAGGAGCACCAGAATGAAAGGGCGGACGATGCCTTTGGTCGGCGGTTTTTTTTCGGGGATCTCTTTTTCCCTGCCCTTTCATTCTGGTGCTGTTCCATAATGCAGAATGAGTGCGCGTGAGTGCGAACGCGCGAGTGCGCGTAGCGAGTGTGTGTAAATGCATGCTCTTCGTGTATTCCATGGAGTATTTTTTATTTCTTTACTGCTCTCACATTTTACGGCCCGTATATTCTCAGGTATTGCAAATCATAATTATAGTTATTTGAGAACAAGACACAGGATGTACGATACCAGCGATTACAATGTGTGACGAGTGCAAGTGCGAGTGTGTATGCATTCCAAAGGGATTTGTGGGAATTCTGGGAGCGAGTGTTAGTGCGAGAGCGAGTACGAATGCTAATGTTGAGTGTTTGAAACACAGCCAGAGTTCACTTATAAGTTGCAACTTACAAATATAAAGTAAATTTTCTATAGTCTTGCATTGTTTATATATGAACACTTCACTGACAAGTCACAAAACTGTATATAGACGCTATCAGCGAGACCCCAAGTGTTTCGCTATGAAACGTTTGTTGGAAGAAAAAAAAAAAAACTAATTTGTATTAAGCCTTAATCAAACATTTTTAATTTAGAGACGTGTAAGAAAATTTACTGTTTACAAGGTCGATTACAGCTTTAACTTATACTTTTACAAATTGATCCGAGTGAACCACCTTTGTGTCTCAAAATTAAACCCAATGAATTACTTGCATGATTTCTATCACAACATGGATTACTTTTCGTGGTCGACCATATATGGTCACATGACAGGGAAAACAGACTGAATTCTAGCATTTTACTTATCGCAAATGCTTAAGATAATCTACACTTCGCTGCGTAAAAATTACGGATGCTGTCAGCTGTTTTTACACTATCACGGTTATCAACCTATGCACACACAATTTTCCGCGACAGGTTTCCCTCAATTTTAGTATACACTTTGGCGAAATTTTTGTAGGTTTCAGTTGGGTACATACTACATACATCCTGTTTATCTGTAATGATTTGTTCTAATTCAACTGTAGACAGACTCAATACACGAACCTAAACGTTTAACATTTATATAAAATCTCTATATAATGTTTACTTAACTACGTCACATGCATCCAATTCTGTTAATAGTAGTTTTGTTACTGATGCTTATCATCGCCTAACAAGGATTACGCAAGACAATAACTATATCTTAGTATTTAGACTCATTTGACAAACTAGCGTGTCGATTTCATTATAAAAGTTTTATACATAAGTAAGTTTTGCTTTAAATTTTTTTAAAGAGTGCGCTGGAAAAGTTTCGTTTGTTGTGATGATTCAGGAAGTAATTGATTTCATGTACGTTACTGTACTTTGCGTAAAACCCTAAGCAAGGAGTAAACATTTTGGGCAGTTACGCATCTGTAAAGCAACAATTACTACCTTTTCCATGTCGTTTTAAAATCGATTAAAAAAAAACTCACCGTTTTAAAAACGCCCTTGGAGACGGGATTCAAATCGATTTGAGTCTCAAGGTCGTTGCACCAAAATTTGGGATCGTATCGGACTGAGTCGGGCGTAAAATATTATGTAAACGCGGATCGTACTGAAAACGAATCGAAAGTAAACAAACAGATATTCAGCAGTTGTTTCGGCCTTCAAATTTTCTGTTGACAGGTGCAAATGAAATTGACAGAATAAAAATTATCATACGATCATGAGTAACGATAATATTTTTGTATCCATTTTGTTTTCTTTAGCAATTTAATTACGTGTGTAGCGAAACGAAAAATTAACAGAGGACTGTGTAGAATGATTTATTTCATGTCAACCAACGTAAATTTCAATTGTACCAACATTATGACCCACAAATTTTTCCAGCGAACTGAAATAGTTTCCAATAGGATCCAACGTTTTCATCTAGACGAGTGACGTACTCAGTCGGGATTCAATGCTCGATTCGTTTTCAAAACGACGTGGAAACATAGTAATTCAGTACCCGTCATGGTTCCGTTTTAAAAATCGTTTCGAAGAACCTCCACGTTCTACTAATGGTAAACAACAGGGATTTTGAGGCTCGCTTATTTTTATATTATTGGACCTTACTTGTATGACTGCCTCTATTCTCCCTACAATAAAGTTCTTACAGTTTTTTCATTCACTACAACGCAATTTAAAATAATGTAACTGAAACATTTTTTTGCATTATTAATAATAATAATGTTTAACTGAGACTAGTTGTTTTATCAAAATGGCCCAAATAGTACATATTGTTTCAAACCAGGTTGTTACAGACTTCGGGGCACGGTACGGTACAACTTCACAATTTCAACTTCGTTTTTCTTACCCACCTTAACACGTACGCGGTCGTGGTTCCAGCCCAAGGAACCTGGAGAAATTTTCTATTGATTTCAAAGACAATGCAAATGGCTATTCAGTCCTTGTTTATGATAAACTTTATCAGGCATTTTAGCCAAAAACCTGTATATCCTGGGGTTAACATTCCAGGAGTTACGCATACAGATGTCACATGTATTTCTTATACAGTTATGTCACCTGGCTAGAAAGGGAGGTGGTTCAACGTTCATACGTATCTCTATCAGCACGTTGTTTGCTTGTATAGTCTGTGCCATGTCAGTGTTCCGTATTTTGCCAGTTCACTTCTGAGAAACGTGTCTGTACACAGGCTTGCAGAGACCGTGCTTTTCCTGGAAGCCATGTAGGTTTTAAGCTCCAAACAATTTTTCAGAAGAGAAATGTAAAAATACGGACAAGTTACATTAAATAAACTTTACCTGATCCCATAAAATATACCAAGTGAAACGTAAATACGGAACGTCTGGGAGGCGTGCCAGGTCCCCCAGTTCAATAACACACTATCAACCCAAGCTCACCATTGCTGTAAGATGGTTTATAGATCACCTGTGACGACAGCAAGGTACTGCCTCCAGCGCCGCCCCAAACCACCGCCACCGCTATCACTTGCTGCCTCCACTGCCTTGTCCGCCCCCATCGCCACCGCCCGCCTCCAACGTCGGTAGCTCGCGGACTGGACAGACCGAAGCCTGGCGTGCGGTACTTCCAGTAGCCAGTCAGAAATAATGGTACAGACGTCACTGAAATCTTGTACGTTATACGACACACATTTTGTCGTACCAGAAGAAAGAGTTGAAGTACAAATACATTATTTTCTTTCCGCGAATACAATAAAGATGTTATACGTTGGTATCAAACTAAGAAAAAAATACTGCTTTTATTACCTAATCAAGCAGCAGTTTAAAAAATGGGTTTTAAAGACTGCGATGGTCAATTTGCGTTACAGTCGTATTTCGAATAATTATTATATAGTTTTGCCTAATTAATATAGAAAAAAATTCTATTTTGGATACTAGTAAATAAATTAAATTTATTTATTGTCATAGTTATGAACATTTTTTTTAGGAATATTAGCGACGGTAAAGACATTATTTGTATATACATACATAATATTATAAATGTGTGTATATATGTTTATATAGGATATATAACTTTCTCGTACTTTACAAATTTCAAACAGTAATATTCGAAAAAAAAATCTAAATCACACACCTTGGTTTAAAGAGTAATAACTCACAGTATCATTAAAATACATAACATTATTTTTAATTGAATGGGGGCATCTAAAAATTTACAATATATAACAATCAGCTAGCTGCAATGACGTAAAACAAAGATAGCTAAAATTTAAAAAGCGAAAACGGAAATATGGTCAGGACAACAAAGCAGTGGCAAAAAATTGTAACTATTTCATTCTGTCTTATATCAGAATAAACTTTTGTCAAGGAAGCCAAGGGCATAATTATTGAGATAATGTGTGCCTTTTTACACCTCGTGATTCACTAAAAGAAAACCATACGAAATAAGAATGTTTCCGATTATTATAGCCAATATGAAAAGCCAAAACATTTTATTTTCAAGTGCAATGCCAGTCATCTAAGTGGATTATATGAGAACCTTACAACTGTAATAGACTCTTCTAGCGTCTAGCAATGTTCATGACTAACGAGTTGCAATATGATCTTCGTTCCTTCAGGCGTTTTGGGAGGATTTTAATCTTGTATCTGGGGCGTGCGTCGTGACACGCTGTTGTTTTGCTTTCTTTACTCCCACAGCTGTAAGTGATTCCCATTAGGTCGTAACTGTACACAAAGCATTTACTCGGGCATCTATGGCACAACGTGGCCATCTTTGCTACAAGTGCCTATGGTTCTTACGTTTTATAAACCTAATGTCGTGATTTTAATTGTTTCTCATTTTGAAGCACTGTAGGATTTTCGAAGTGATTTAAATGATTACAGAAAATTATAAAACATTAAAATATTTTAAAATTTGTAAAATCATGGGAACTGACCTATGGGCGTTGTCTGAAAACATATAAATAAAACGTGACATGGCTGATGTATTTCCTGTTTTGCTAGTGTGAAAAATTAAATTTTTTTTATTAGTTTAGTGTCGTGACATTTGTGGACTATGTTGTGCAAATCAATTGTGTACATGTTGCTGAATCGCATGCGTTTGTATCGCGAAATAGGAAAACCTGTAAAATGCAGCAGTGTGATCTAAGTAAATAAAAGTACCTTCATGTGTGTGTGTGTATCACATATACAACTTTCGTAATTTATCTGTCCTCGTCTGTCTGGCATAATAATTATGTGTAAGACTACAAAAGTCGACTATCTAAGTAAATATGCACACACATGATTTATTCCGAACACTGCACTTTACCTTGGATATTTAATAACGCCACTCTCACATTAACGTGTTTATATATATATATATATATATATATATATATATATATATATATATATAACATACATACATATGTGCTCTGGTATTACTGAATACATGCTTCAATAAATAACCTGAGAAAAAACTTCTTAAATTACTGGAATAAGCCAATATATCTATTTTTTTTACATTACGACAGTATTGTTTTTCTTCAGTAAGTATGAAAACGTAATATTAGTCCTAAATAGCTACAGTATCTTGTTATTAATGTACTTAAACGAAATTGTGAGACAATGGCCTGCTTCCTAATACTCTATGAGTTAAAACAGTAAGCTTTAAACATAGTGTTAAAGTACTGAAGAAAACCTTAAGAGCATATACTATTAAAATTTAAAACGCGGTTTTTTACTAATAATATTGTTTGAGAGTGTCTTGTTATATTTATGAAACTAACCTGTATTTACTGCCATACACAAGAGTATACATGGCTGGTTCATTGTGCGAGTCTGTCAATATGTTGACAGCCACTCACTTTTATTTTTCGACCCTTTGACCCTTTGACTTGTGATCGTC
This sequence comes from Medauroidea extradentata, assembly GCA_003012365.1. Taxonomy (NCBI): domain Eukaryota; kingdom Metazoa; phylum Arthropoda; class Insecta; order Phasmatodea; family Phasmatidae; genus Medauroidea; species Medauroidea extradentata. The sequence goes on along the minus strand of PNEQ01076802.1, from coordinate 8,215 downwards.
ACCGGTGACTATCAAGTGTTTTTGTAATAGGAGCTTTCACACAGTGACGCTGCAGTGTTTTGGTGGGTCAGTGTGACCCGGCAGTGTCCGAGCCCGGCCACTGTTTACTGATGGGTCACTGTGTCTGAGTCGGTCACTGCTGGTGTCGCACAGGTTTACATCACAGATTTAACACTGGAACACTTGCGAGCGGCCACTTGTAACGTGTGTCAAAAATTGGCAATGCTGGCAGTGTCCAACACTAGTGACTCATGAGAGTCCTATGGGGTCACTTGTGAAGGTCACTGGTGACGATCACAAGTGTCTTAGTGCAAGAATACCTTCAAAAAGTAGGGGCCGTGGTGGTCGAGGGGTCAGACCTCTCGCCTCCCACCAAGGCGAACCGGGCTCGATTCCTGGCGGGGTCGGTCCCCGGATTTTCGCGTACGGGAATCGTGCCGAACGATGCCCTTGGTTGGAGGTTTTCTCATGGATCTCCTCGTTCCCCCCGCCCATTCATTCCGTCGCAGCTCCATAGACACATCACGTAACCCCTCACCAACGCTGAAGACCTCGAAGTTAAGCGCAGACCAAAATCTCTCACTCACCTTTAAAAAGTGTGTGCTTTACTATTTTTATGCATTTGCATGTATTTGTTAAGAAATAAAAATTTCCAATTGGTCTAATTGTAATTAACTTTATGACCATTTTTTTTCAGAGACAATAAATTTTGTACTTCTAACATAAATATGTCTAATTTGAAATTTTCCAACATACTACTAACACGTATGTAAATATACACTGTTAGACGATGTAGAAAGTTTACCACGAAAAGTCTGGTCCCTAAATATTTTTATTTCGGTCAAGGCTCCTAAAAAAGAACACGCATTTTAAAACTGTCACATGAATGTGCTGTAGACGTTTTTACTACGTAGATTATACGTTTTTAAACAGAATATATTTTATAGCACATGGGCTAATTATTTATACATTTACTTATTTAACACGTAGTTGTAAATAATTGTGTGATATAAATAGCTTAATAATATAATATATTTTTGTTTATTAAGGTGTCTTCCACCGTACGAGATATATTGTTTTAATTTGTAACGTTTCTTTAATTCCATTACCAAGCTATGTTGCTAAATATATTTACTACATTAAGATCGCGTTGTTGATAAATAAACGCTAAAATTACCAATTTAATTCAACACGTTTCGAAAGTTAGTATGGGAAATCTACAAAACCACACTCATTGATAATGACATTTCATAACTTTACGAACAAACATCTACCTAGAATGTTACTTTTCGTAAGCATCGTCTCTTGAACCGCTGTAAAGTGTATGATATTTCAGCGTCAGAGGTTGTCCGTCAGAATACGTTACTCGAAGCAAATATTTTGGTGAGTAATTTGCCGAATACTATTGTTTCCGATTGCTGTGTTGTGATTTTTTGCAAGTTGGTTTGTAGGAACCTACAATGTTAACCTTATGCTCTTAGCGCTGAATAATGTGCCACGCTATCTTAATTCAAATAATTAACTATCGTGTTCCTCGTGGATATGAGTATTTCAGAGAAGCAGAGGTGTTGAAACTCTCGTCCGTCATCACCCTCGCCATCCTAGACGATTCGGATTAGATTACCTGCGGCGTCGGTCCCCGCATTTTCGCATGTGGGAATCGTGCTGAAGAGTGCGTGGTAGATAAATTAACGCTGAAAACATCAATTGATTTCTACGCTTTTTTCAAAGCCAATATGGCTAAAATACTCAATGGTAATCCTAGATAATGGTAATTGCCAACTTTAAGAGTAAATATTTATTCATACTTACTAATTCGTTACACGCGATCTCTTGCGCCGCAGTTAAATGTACGAGCTTCCGGCGTCAGAGATTGTGCTTCAGAAGTTCGTAACACTGGGAACTATTTTGTCTAAAACGTTGACTTAAACTATTGTCTAGGATTGCTATTGTTAAATTTTCGCAAATTGGCTTGAAGAAACCTGCAGTTATAGATTAATGTTTTTAGCGTTGAATTATGTACCACGCGCCCTCTGAATGATGCCGTTGGTCGGCGAGTTTTCGCGGGGATCTCCCGTTTCCCCAGCCCCGCTCCATACTTACTTCACGTCGCCTCTCACAAGCGCTAAAGACCTCGATGACGAATATCACACCATCGCCATGCCTCAATACGCGAGCGCATCAGGACCGGAAAGTATTGCCAACAACACATGTGCACTGTCCGCTTAGTTTGTCCCAGCTGACGGACAAATTGGAGTCAAACTTCAATTGAACCCACCGTTTCGTCCTGTTCTGTTGTGACGACCAGTCTGCAATAACAGGAGATTTTTGAATGCAAGGTCGAGGTTTCTCTATTGTGCCGCTTATATAACGCAAGGTGACATTTCGTTTCTATGTTCGACTGTCCTACACTTAGTGTGAATATATGTGCTGATCGGGCGGCGCAGAAGCAATACCCTGATGCAAACATATAGAGGTTGTTCCTGCGATCACGTGACTTGTGACGTGTACAGTATTGGAAATGTGTTTCGCATTAAACAGTAAACTTCCCATATTGTTCTTTTCGAATTCGTAGACCGTATATCGCGCGACTATTGCATTGATAGCTTCATTTATGCGTTGAACTATCAAATCGTTATCTGGCATTGTTACTAGTAAAAGGAATTTCTACATACCAAGCAACAATTAAGTGATTTTCTTCAGCAGTTGGCCACAATGCTCTAAACTACCTCTGCGGCAAGCTAGCAGTTCCTTCTCCGTTACAAGCATAGAACTAAACTGTGATACGCATTAACCGAATATGCTCTCATAGTAAGTAACATGTTAAATATGTTTCAGCTTTGGAGCAGTATTATTAAACATGTTTTATTCGTATAACCTGATATAAACCGTTTCTTTATATGGATAAAATACTTTTTGTAATAATGATTCGAAAATGACGAACGTATACATATTTTACAGAAAAATTACTATCGGTTTATCGTCAGTTTGTGCATAACATCATCATGCCTGCAATCACGTGATATGTTAGTCATATGTGAAGAAGCCTATTATCGCTTTGCTATGCATTCACTCTACAGATTTACACGCTGTCACGGTCATGGACTAAGAATAACAGGTCTGGACACTCGTCGAAAACTTGACCCTCTTGTTGACTGCTAGTTGGTGATATTACCGTTGGTGCGCTGCTCTGCAGTAGTCATAGTTAAGTATGGTGACGATAGGCGTAACTGAAGTTAACTTTCTTAGAAACCATATAGTGGCGGTGTTCCGCATTCGGTAGCAAAATATACTAATTTCAATAAACGGTTCTCTTATCACCGGTGAACACAAAAACGTAAATTGATAATACACAGAACAATAGGTTTCTGTAACACTTGATTAATGTTTGATCAAGAACTCGTCTATTTCCTCTGTTTACATGCAAATATACGACTATATTGGAAGCAACGGTCCATTGGCAATATCTTCAACTAGCAGTTAACAAGTGGGTCAAAAATACGTTGGCAAACCTGCGCGTGTCCATACCTGATCTTATACGGTGGTGGCACGTTCGGTACAATAAAGCGAAAATATTTCTCGCGTTAACATTGATTTCAAAAATAACTAAGACGTCGATTTGACACGATTATTTGAACTAAATTATGGCTTTGGGTTTTGTAGGTTTAGTAACAATTGTCTATGTATAAAATGTAATTTAACAATCAATACCATTATTTTCGACCTTCAAATATAGGCCTACACGATAACAAGTAATGCACCTTTGAATTATGTTTCACGACAGTGTTTGAAATTGAATGTATTAATAATAATAATAATAATGATAAAAATAAGTGCCATGTTTTGAAACACATCGCACATGTTGCTTTATTTAAATAACGAAAATATCAGTAAATATTTTCGACTGTATTACAGTTAAGTTCCATTCTGGTAAAGTTTTTTTCCTAAAGTTAGTTACTGAAAATCAAGCCTATAAGTTTACAATTTTTATTAATGCGGCACAACTAAAACTGTGTACTATTTAAGTTATAGTTACTAAATTCTGCAATTATTGCAATGTTCAGAATATTTCCCGGTCCATAATTAAAAAATGGTGGCCAGAACTATACTTTTCACTACATAGTTCACGAATTTTTTGACCACAGGTTAAAAAACCTCATCGTGGTATTGTGATTCATTAGCAACAGTGTATGGGGTAAACAAGACTCTATCAACACTGGCCTGGAGACATTTTGAACATGGTCAACTGGCACCGATTAAGAACACCTTTCACAATTTTTCGTTGGAAGAGTTACGATGAACTTCAAACCTCCGGTGTTATCAATACTGAAAATACGTATTTTTTGCCGTGGTTTTAAGGATATTTCAAAAAGATATTTGAAGATAACGTACCAAAGTAGGATTCACTGAAACGAGCAGAAAAGTAAGAGGTTATACATGTAGGTTTGATGGGTACTGAGTCAGAAGATTTATACACACACCGTCTTACAAAGCCATTTGGATGACAATGTATTAAATATGCATTAATTTTTTGGCAATAGAATAAAACACCTCACGTGGAAATATTATAATTATACATTACATAAGTATAGCGAAAAGCTGTTACAAACTGTATTATTTTACATACGCTATTGAAGTATTATGTCATCCCATAAATCACTTTCTAAGATACCTGGGATGACATAATATTGCAATGGTGTATGTCCAAAGTAATACAGTCTGTCATTTTGTCTCATTGCATGAAACATTCAAAGAAAAGCTGTTATGCATAAAATATGTTCCATAAAATTCTTTTTCATGTGTCGTCCTTTTCATGGTAACAGTTATAAAATCTACTAAATGACTACATTATAGAACACATCGTTACAAAACGTTAAAAATTTAGTCTTAATTTTCAGAAATAAAATCATTCTCAATACAGTTCCTAACTTCAACGTAAAAAACTAGAATTTCCCAGTAAAACTGTTAAGCCTCCAAATCGAACAATACATTTACAACCGGTCACACGCGTCTAGAAATATGGCGTACCCACTTAATTTATTCATACTATCTTCTAATATGCTACAACAAAATACTTGAAAAAAAGTTTGCATGGTGAACTGTCTAAATATATTTGGTAACAATTTGTCCAGTAGTTCTGAATATATGTATATGTATGTGTGTATGTATATATGTATACGCACATATAAATATATACATATATATATATATATTGTTGAGAGTCGCGACTATCTGGCCGAGCGGTGTAATACGATACAGTGGTGGTAGAGCTAACACACACCCCTTCCCTCCCACTCCATGGCGCCGTGACTATCTGGCTGAACGGCGAAAGAAGAGACAGTGATGGCAGAGCTAAAATATCTCATTGTGCTCTGTACGGATTGTATTTCCTTGAGTGATGCCTCGATAACCACCGGCACGCCGCGATAATCGGAGAGCCGCGTATACTGATATAGCAGCGGTAATAAAGAGGTTCGGCGTACATTGTGCCGCCCATGTGCGGTGGCGGCCACCTGCAACCCAGTATCGGGTAACAGAATGATATATCGTGGTCTAGAATATTCCAGTTCATTCTCCATCTTGCGGGGTGGTGCTTGACCCTGATTCGACGCCTTTCCAGGAGGTTTGAGATCAAAGACTTGCCGAGAATATTCGAGACATTAAGAGTGAGTATATAATAGAAAGCTGCGGCAGAGGCAAGAGAGTTTTTGGCTGGCAGGTGCCTGGTGCGAGTAAATTGATAGTGACGAGCGGCGAGAAGTATTGGGTTGCGACAAGTGTTCCAGGGTGTCCGGCGAGTTGGATCGCTGCAAGTAGTGGGAAGGTGTTTCTGGACCACGAAAGGTGCATCGGTGCTCGTTTATTGTGTCCACCATTGTGAGCGACTGGAAATATTTTCTATGTACAGAGAACGTATGTAGATTTATTATTTAGATTTTATAACCAATGTAAGTAATAGCTATTTGTTTTGTTTGATATCTATTGTGTTTAATAATTATAGGCTAGAAATAGGTATATTTTTGGGTAGATAGTTGTAAAAAACTAGGCTGGCTTTATTAATTTTCTTTCTTTTACCAAAGAACTCCATACCCAAATGTACCTAGCCTTAACTTGTTACTATATATATATATATATATATATATATATATATATGTGTGTGTGTGTGTGTGTGTATAAAGTGCTTGCATATTCTTCTCTTGCTAAATTCCAAAATCGTTAAGTTACACTTGAACTACAATTAAACCTAATAAGATATAATACCGAAATACAATCTTTGGTTCTAATCGTCCTAATTCTTCTGAAACCATACAGTAAATTGCTTCAAATAAAAACTAACATTGCAGATCGTATGAATAAAGCATTTGACACCAAATAAAAAGATAGATACGTGAAATACGTGTGACCACACAAAGTACCACGTTTAATAAAACTGGAAAGATTGTTCGTATAAAATATGCAACGTTAGCTATAAATTGTGGGGAAACGTTAACAGTTTTGAAATTATATGAAAAAAATGGAAAAATTTCAAAAGAGTCAAGTCACCTTACTAAGGAAAATATGTAAACTGTTTAGGCTGCAATACTTAAAACTAGTTCATTGGGTAACGTAAGCTATCCTCAAATTTTTAATTGGCCATTATTGTAAATATATGATAATGGCATGAAAATAGGTACCAAGTTTGACATAATTCCGACCACGGGTTCAAAGTTTTATTGGGAGCACACACGGACACACAACAATAGACACACAAGAAAGGTGATCACATAAGCCTATTTATAATTAGGAAATTTGTCGAAATTAATATGGTTAAGAAAGTTAATAATGTAAAACTATTGTCAACCAATATTATTGGTATCTTAATACAAACCAGTGTGTAATTTGACATATTTATTTATGTGTTGTGTCATTCAGACGGGATCAGATTCTAAATAAAAGTGATTCTAAGTTACTATAGAAAGTATAAATCATTTACATACCAGTGAAAATTTTATCACGGCTGAAATGTGTGTACATAATTAAATATTTTAATTATATTTCTGCATCCAGCCTTTCTTTTACAAAAAGTCACATAAAACAGACAAGGGTAAAACACATTTAAAACATTTTAATTACCAAAATATTTTGTTTGATCTGCCTTCCTTAAGGTTTTGTAACCAATACATTGACCAGAACTTTCGTCGTGGTATGGTTAATGTCATATCTAGACACTTTTATTAATTCCTTTCTCTGTAGGATTATTCGTGAGTTATATTTAGAAAATAACTAAATGTATAAGTGATCAATAATCATGCAGAGAATGAAATACATGTGTTCATTACACACAAACACTCATACACTGAGAGAAATAAATTGTTCACATAACAAAATATATTTGTTTGAGGAATATGTGTTTTACTGAAACATGCGATGTTTCACTTAAAAACGCCTTGTTTACAAAAAACATACAAATTTTTTTACTGTAACCAGGTAATATGGTTGAACATATTTGTTTCAGTTAAACAATATTTTGTTGGCATAACTAAGTCGCAGTTAGTTGTCTCAGTCTATATTTGTGGCAATAAACTGAATTTTCACTTGAAACATTCTGTTACAAAGTGGTTTATCTTGTAAGTCGTTATTATATTAGGGGTTCATAAGTTATTATTAGGTTGGGGGGTTTCACTCAGATGGTAGCTACACTGTGGGTTTATTGAGTTATTATTTAGTGCTAAATGACTTAAGACAGTTGTGGTTAAACGGGCATTTACTATACTACAATGGCAGGTACTCTGAATACAAAATAGATAACAATGTGTTCTATTTACTTAGGAGGGGAGCGCAATATTACTGATTATTAAGTTATTATATTAAATTGAGAGTTGCTGCCACATAACTAGATCTGACGACCTTACCGAAAGCTGGATTGATGAGGAGACGGCATCGACGAACGAGCACGCACCCGCCGGGGCTCGAGCCCGAGTCCCCGGCGGAGAACTGGACTGCTGTTGACCTGATGAGTGCTGGTGGACGACCGCTCGACGACAGCCCGACAGACAGACCAACCACAGACCCCGTTTGCTTGGTAACAACGCCATATATCGGCGTGCTTGTCCTCGATATTGTGCAACTACGAGGGGGGTGAGGTGAGTTGCTGTCTTCCGTGGTTTCCCAACGCTGACCTGATTGCCGCTCGGACGTCTTGCTGTCCGGCTTGCCAGGCAATATTGCAACATTA
>PNEQ01076793.1:0-10355 GCA_003012365.1 Medauroidea extradentata | reverse complement strand
AAGTTTATTTCCAGAGCGATCCGATCAGCTTGCACCTCGTAGTTTCTTTAAAAATCGCCGTTGACGTGAAAAGAAGCACGGATTTGTATACATTTAAATGGCCATTCCGAGCTATCTGGGTACGGAGTGACGTCACAAGATTAGAGTGAGAAAAAGATAAAATGCGCACGGGCACACCATTATATGTACATCGTGCTCAATACTCGTTGGACGGGCGTCTGACGGGTGCCGTGTGCTGCAATCATTGCTTTATCTTTCCAACGTGAGAGTTTCCCTTCTATAATCTTCCTTGTTCTATGAGGTAACATTTTTTGGCGTCGTCTGCACGTATTATTATTTACTTTATTTCCTCTGTGTTTAGTTGCTTGTTGAATACGCCAAATTGTATTTGAATACGCTGAAAGGGTAATTGGTTTTGTGTTGTGGAATCTCTAATATGGTTGTTAAAGTTGATGTCGAATATTGGTAAGTATAATTAACGTAAGCGTAAGTATTTATGAATATTGTGTTATTTTATTAAAAGTTCATGCGCCCAGGTTCACGGAAGGAGGCAAAGTTTGTAAATTTGGAAGGGAAAATTTACGTACACATTAAAAAATCATCATAATGAGTGTGATACCAGTCACTGAGGTACATAAAGCCCATAACCACTCTCGGAAAAAAAAAAAAACTTTACATTTTTTGTAAAACACAACATTAACAGTTAACAATCATTGTTACCTTATACAATTGAATGGTGTTATATAGAAGGCATTCAAGTCACAAATGTAAAGAAGTGACAAAAACTAGCTGCTAAATTTTTACACATTAAAACTGAGTCTAAGTAGTCAGCCAAACAACCGAAGTCAAGCAGAGGTAGGGTAGGCATGAAAATTGTAGTAACAAAATTATTTATTTAACAAATTCTCCTGTTATACTTGATCAAATGTGAGACAGTCTCTTTCTGCCTGTGTTGCATTAATGTATAAAATAATAGCTTAGTTACAGTATTTAATTAATTTTTATTTAGTTTCTGGATAGCCTCTTACTTAAACTTACTACTTGCTATTCGTCTCTCACCAAGACGATCCGGGTTCGATTTCCGGTGGGGTCGACTCCCGGATTCTCGCATGTAGGACCGCACACCCCACGACATAATGGTTTTAGTTGACAATATGTTATACAATTTCACGTCAAAGTTAATGACAAATATGATGGTTATAATTGACATAGAATATTATTATTTTTACATTATTTGCATCTGCCTTTGGCTTCACTTTCTTTATATATAATTTTTTCCAAGGCTAAACTTCGTAAATTTTTTTATTATTGCTCAGTATTATTCTTTACACAGATACTCAACCACTGCCGACTTGACACAGCGAGTGACACTAACAATAGAGATTGCCATTATACTGTGGCTTAGGTATAGGGAGAATCTGAGAAAACGAAATGAACTTTGTTCGCTCAGTCTGTTGCTGTACTGCACATGTTGACTATGGAAGGGGGCTGGTCTGTTATCAGCGTAGACTATAGTGCTTATGAAAATTCAGTTGCTCTAATAGAGTAGGTTATCTCAGTCACAGGAACAGGTTTTCTCGATTACCAGAATTTGATAACCCCTGCAGTGCAATTTAAGGTTTCAATTTTATACGCGCTTTATGGGTAACACGTGGCTGCTATTCGTGTATGCTGAGTAGTGATGAAATACAACTTTATTATTATTCACTGAGAAAAACTGAAAACTGATAAACATGTTTGCATAACTACACGAGATGTGTTAATTCATGTAGTGAATAGATTTTGGTAGGTGTTTAGCGCTGGTGAGGGGTGAAATGAGGCATGGAGCAGCACCATAATGAAGGGGCGGGGAACAGGAGATCTCCGAGAAAACCCGTCGACCAGTGACATTGTCCAATATAATCTCCACATATGAAATTCTGGGTATCGTACATGGATTGCCTTTGTGGGAGACATGTGCTCTAGCTACTACGCCAACCACAGCGGCATACAGCTAAAATGTTACCTATCTTTGGCTTTTTATACTTTAAATAAATTTTAAATTTCACAAATATCCTGTAGGTTATATTAAAGCGTTTGCATGTTTATCGCCGATGTTGCATGGTTAAAAAAATATACACTCCTTAGTGGTGTTGAAGTTTTGGAGAAACCTGTAAATTGATACATATTTATACGTGAAATGAAATTGAAGAAAATAAAATGTATGCTTGAATAAAGTAGGCCTAATGTGAGATAGATTTAGATATGGTGAATATAGACAGCTACAGTGATGTTATTAATTATTTCTGTTATACCTTTCTTGCCTTTAATATCACGTATCATAGGCAAAATAAGTGAAAATGTAATTGCTAATAACTACTAAAAATATTGAAAATTTACTGAACATAAATAATATCGTTCTCTTACAATAACGATATCGTCCAGTCATTATTTCAGTGATATAATGGTTTTGATCATAATGCCCTTTTTGATAATAATTTTAATTTAGATAACATAGGTCCAAAATGAATATCAACGAAATCGTCAGTTCCAATAGAACTGTAAATTTCGGTAGCATTGTCTGTTTACATGTAAGTGTTTTCAATAAATAAAAAATATCAGTATAACGTTGGTTCCGATAATATCGCGATACCTATTTATCTGTATTTAGAAAATTATATATTGGTTACATTTTGAGTTTCGATATTGGTTGTTATCGATTTATTTATAGTTCTCAGTATGTTTAGTTACCAAAATCGTTATCGGTACATCAATATCAATATATTGGTGGTTTTGATAATATCGTTACAATATCAATTAAATACCTAAATTGTTTTCGGTATATTGGAGACAGATATTTAGGTGATTTCTATAATATTGTTACGTTATGAATATGTTGGTAGTTGTCAATATGTTTAAATACCGAAATAGTTTTCAGTACATTATCGTAATCAATATACCGGAATGGTTTTCGGTATATTATCGATATATCGGGTGATATCGATAATATCGTAACACCAATATATCAATATTTAAAAATTTTTATATTGGTTGGATTTTATAATTTTGATATCAATAATCATCAACATATTGAAATATCAAACAGCCCTAGTTGTAGGATTATCAACATAGATTGTGGAAGGTTTATCCATAAGAGACTCAGCTGGCTGGGATTTTAGAGGACTTGGTACAGACAGTCTAGGGGAAGCAGGTGAATGCCTGCTTCATTGACTTAAAGAAAGCATTCAATTAGGGACCACGCGGGACATTAATGAAGAAGTTTTATGAATTGGTGGTATACAAACTTATAGTAAGATGGATTGGAGACTTTCTCAGGAGGCAGTGACAGAGGGTAAGAATTAGAGATTTCTTATCGAAAGAAGTTACATACTGGAGGTAAAGAGTAATAGGGGATAACAGCGAGAAGATTTAGATTATGAGAAGCAGATAGTTTATGCTCAGAAGGTCGGTGAGCAAGTGGAGTATACTGTGAGAGGAGTTTTTAATAATGAGGGGGGCCTGGAAGTTTAGGTGGGGTTTGGTAGGTGATTCAGGGAGAGGTTAAAGCTTGCCAAGGGGCAGTTGTCCAGTTGCAAGTGTAACTCGTTCCTTCCGAGCACTCCTTCAACTTTGTTTTAACATGTTTCTGAGCAGTGCTCGGCTAAAACGAGTTCCAATGAATGCATTCCTTTGATTTCTTTCATTTGTTTTGTGAACAAATAAGGAATGAGTTCTTTACTTGAATGCGATCAGAACTGCAGCATACAGCTGAATTGTTTCCCAACTTCAGTTCTGAAAGGAGAAATATCACCTACCCTTTTCCAGGGTACAATTGAACTGCAAAGGTTGAGGACATTTGAAGCACGAGCTCGGGCAGTGAAATTGCCATGAAAGGTCCAGCTGAAACCACAGTGCTACACAGACAAAGCTGAAACCATAGGGTGACACCGACAAGGTTCATTGGGTAAAACCCTAATGGTTAGCTTATAATTTTAATGTGTCTGAGATCTCGTGAAAGGCCACGTAATTGTGTCACGAGATGTGATGTTTGATGAGGGGGATCTGCTTTACAAAACAAGTAAGGACACAATGGACATGAACTGGTGTTGTATTCTTCCCCAATAATAAACCAAGAAAAACAACAAAGAAAAAAACAACTCGTTGAGTGTGCTATGCTAGTCAACACATTTACAAATATTAAAACCTAAAAAATTCCAAGAGAACTTGTACCAAAAAGCATAAAGTATGCTACAAAACAAAATTTCAAAATAAAATAAAAAATAAAACAAAGAAAACTGAGAAAATACAGGTAAACAAAATTAAGAAAGCATAGACAACAGCTAACGATGAATAATAGTAATACCTAATTAACTTACACTTGCAACTGGACAACCGCCTCTTGGCAAGCTCTAACCTCTCCCTTGTTCACCTACCAAACCCCTCCTAAACTTTCCGACTCGCCTCGTTATTAACAACTCCTCTCACAGTATAGTCCATTTGCTCACTGACCACCTGAGCATAGACTGCCTACCTTCTGTCTGCTTCTCATAATCTAAATCTTCTCGCTGTTATTCCCTATTACTCTTTACCTCCATTATGTAACTTTTTTCGATAGGGTATCTCTCATTCTTACTCTTTGTCTCTGCCCCCTGAGGAATTAAATTTTCCATTTAATAACTTATGGCAGTGAGAAAACAACAAATCTGTTTAATTAATTTTTTTTTATCTGCATACTTTGGTCGACTTGAAAATAAATTTCATAGAGCTAAAAAATTAACTAGCTTAAATATAATTCTTGAAATCATTTTATAGACCCCTCAGATTATCATGAGTTGCAAATTTAAGCAAACACAGAAAACTTTGATCTTCTGTACAAATAAAATGTATGCAGCAGAAAAATATAAACTTATCGAAAAAAAAATTGAAATTACCTTTCTAAAATGCTTACTTTATAATGAATCACCTACAATAATTGAGGACTTAACATTCATAAGAGGCTAAGTGCCAAAAGGTAAGTTTCGAGATAATGACGAGAACAGTATATTGCGACAAACAAATAGGCTAAACAAGGAATTATCCACATGCGTTTACATACTTTTTTTTATAATAGGAAAGAATTAAATAGGAGCAATCAAACAGTAATTAATACAAAACACCTATGAACATAGATAGGCCTATATTTTTTTTCAATAAACTAGAATGCATTGAAGTTACTCCAACCATATAATTATGCTTATTAACGGCGCACATGAATATCACTAGGAGATAGCACTTTAGGTATGTCTTCGACCTAATGTTTTGACACATTTCTATGTTCCTAATACATTTTTGTCAAAAATGGTACTTAGCCCCTTTTGAATGTTAAGTCCTCAATTGAGCACGCAACCAGTAATGTATTTAAAAATAAAATCCAGTCTTTTTTATATTGTGGCTCTGTGTGCATACACTGATACATTGAGTTTAAAGATCTTGTGGGGCTTTTTAAGGTGGAGCAACAAAACTGCACTTTCTGTGGTTCAGTCACAGTTGGGCCACTAGTTGGATGTGTACGAGGGAGAGGGCCCACTATAAAAAATGACCAAATTTCACCTCCTCCCTCCCTGGGTGGGCTACGAGCTGCAGTGTAATTTGGGGGGGGGGGGGTACATCACTGCTAGCTGGAATGACAACAATACTGACCATGCATGAAGTCCTTACTCAGAGAGAGGTGACAGCTGCTTGCTGGCTCACAGGCTCTCCTCACCAGGTTCCCTCAAACATTGGTGGTCTATCTGGATAGAGATGAGGTGTGTAAGGGACTGCTTCCACCTATTGCTGACAGGTATTCAGAAGTACATGAAGATGCAAGGCAAACTGTCTTGGGTATACGTTTGGGTTAAGACCACTAATTTCATTTAAGGCACCTAGCTTCTTGCATTGGCTCCAAGGCCATATGTTATAGTTTACATTAACATGTTTGCATTGTTTAGTTTTTGTCCTATTCATCTTTTCTGTCATTAAAGTAGGTGCAGTATAATGCTCCTCTTTCCTATGTACTGTAGAAGTACGAAAATGAATGTTTGAACGTTGGTACCAATAAGTTTTTTAGATTACTAAAAATTTAAGATCTAGATAGCTTCTGGCAGTTCTTGGTTCTGCATGTTGAGCCATGGCTTATTAGCATTGGATTGGGATCTATTGCTAGGCTTACCCTAACCCATATGATCATAAATTAAATTTCAGAACTGTTGGGAATAGCTTCCGTAGGTAGCCCTGTCGTCCTTTTCGCCTTTGTTATGGTTTCACCATTGAGATTGTATTGTAGGTCGCACATACCCTGTGGACTCCTTATCCTAGTGATATGGTTTTCAACAGTGTTGAACGAAGTTCTCCATACCTGTTTAATGCTACTTCGTGGTCACTCTGTCTAAAACCAGATTGTAGGGGAGAACTGCCCCATGATATATTATTGCCTATCCAAGTTGTTTGAAGGCTTCACCTAGAGAGACAAGGGAGAGAATCTGGCTTTGATCCTGAGTTGAAGCTGCAGCTACCTTGCCTTTGCATTGTGTTGCTGTTATTGAAGCCTATTGTGGATTACACCCTTGTCCTCCAGCGGCCTGCCTGGAGGTTTTGTTGACTTGGTTAGTAGAGCTGCTAATAGCAATCTCCTATTGCCTGGCCTATTGAGGACTCCAGCATAAGGCGACGAAAATTTAACTTCAGCTTTGAGAAGACAGATTGGTTTTTTTCAAGCATAACTTTATTTCAACAATTCCCTTGCTACCATATTGCATTCTAGCCTTCGCTTGCCTTAAGTTGGAATAATACCTTCTCTCTACTCCACTTGACGCTGAATAATGTAGTCCCTGAACTGCAGCCAAGTCTGTTTCACACAAGAATATCTTTATCATGGTTAATGAATTCCTTTCATCTTTTGAGTTACCAGAATGAGGAATTTTTAATTCTGTTTCCCAGGCATGCTTAAATAGTCTACTTTGAAGGCACACCCATTGATGCTGATAGAATTATTCCCCTTGCTAATCAGAATGTAAGTTAAAACTATCAACACAGCTATTCACAACATGTAGATGTCAATGCTGCCATGGTGTGGTCACTGTACTATATCAGATAGTACACTTTGGGGACTGGTTGTGTTGTCCACTGCCATCTGTATGTCGAAATGTGGTAGGTGGGAAGATGAGCACACATGGATTCTTATTTCATTTGGGACTTGTTCATTTCATAACAACTGTGGATTTAAAAAAAAAAATTAAGTTCAGTAAGTGTGTGAATTACAGTGTGTTTGTGGTAGTCACAAATTTGATATTTTTCAGTGGAGCATGTGGTTACAAGGATCGTTTTGATGAAATGGCCAATGAAATTCGTTCTACTGTTCCATCGGCTGAAGTAAATGGTACAGAAGGACGAAGAGGTAGGTAGGTTACTTGTACAAATCATGTATTTTTGTAAAGTAGCTGTAACTGGAATATTAGCACATTTTGACGTAGGTACACATACAAATGGTGCTACCAGTATTATGGACTTACTAACACGTTGCCAATGATGTTCATTTTATTGTATTAGTAACAGTTAATTACTAATCATTACCTACAGTAAATTACATTAATACTGTATACGTTAGCTTTTACAAATAATAAGTTACTCATTTAGTTTTGACACGGACTGAATAATATACTTAAAGATGGTTTACACTAATATTGTCTCTCTAAATTGTTAAATTATCTGTTAGCACGTTTTTGCTGTAACATTTCGCTATCAGAAATAGTATTTTAGTAATTTTGTAATTAGTATTTTAATTTTTTCTCTCATGTGAGAAAGGACATTAATTTTCTGTAATTTTTTAAATTAATTTTTTATGTTTATAGATGTAATTGTAGGTAGGCCTACCTAGTTAGGAAACGCCCCTGGTAGAGTAGGTATAGGTGAGTTTAGTTTTGTAACCAGGTAGGCTAGGCTCCCATCCAATTTATTTACTTATTATTTATTTATGTTTTATTGCGTGTTTTATTTTTTATGTATGTTAGGTTTTTTTTAAATTTCAGTTTTTCTTTAGTTTACCGTTATTTTGTTTATAAATCTCCAACCCAGACTACAGTTTTTGTAACGGTTGCGAAGGCTTTTGAACTAGCAGCGAGCAACGGGTGGAGATTAGATAAGTTTCAACTGTCGAGGCGATAGGCTGCCAAGTTAAAGTACCATTTCATTATTTTGTTTCTCTTATTTTTCCAGTGCCAAGATAGTAATTGGTGTTGTTACTATGAAACTTACAATTATTTGAAGCTGTTTCAGTTCTATTTCATAACAAGCAACGTCAGTTCAATGGTAATTTAATTACTTACCTTTTGTGCTCAAGATCAAGATGTAAAGAGTCGCCACATTTTATAGCCTGCCGAACGTCTTACAGTAACTGGTTTACTACTTTCCCGAAATTTAGAAGACAATATATATATATATTTGGTTGTATTTTCCTTAATATCCTTCACTCTCCATAATTTAAGTGAAGTAATTTGTTTTAGTAAAACTTTTATTAATTTTTTTTGACTTAACTAAACCTACCCAGTGGTCCAATTTTTTATTTGATATCTGGTCTACCGTTCACGACCTGAGTTAGCCGAGGAAAGAAACTAAAAGAAATTATTATGAACTTAAATTAAATTATGTAAACTATTGGAAAACAGAGTGTATGTGAGGAACGTTTATTTGTAAGAGTAATTTAAGTAACAGTATATTTGAATCCTTCCAAATATTCATATTTTTTTTTTGCTGTTTCACTCAATTTAAAAATAACAAACTTTTAACTAACGTATTTTTTTATCCCACCTGCAGTATCCAGAACAATGTTTGGCACATTAAGTAAATTAAACTTTTCGTTAGGATGTGGAGATAAACAGTGGTTGATTACATAAGTTACATATTTTCTATTTTTGGTACCTTGAGAGGAAATATTTTCAGTTTTTCAGCACCCTACAGTTCTCACTCCAAGTCATTTTCTAATACTGCTTTATTGAAGAAGTATATTATTAAAGGATATATATTATATCAACTATTTTTTTTATGGTATTGGACTGTTTCAACTTTGCATCACTGGAAGATTACATTGCGTTCCTTCGCAACAGAGTAGGGGCTCTCAAGAATCATACTCACTTTAGTGCCATGAATTAAAACATGTCCAATATAAATAAAATTGTTATAAATTAAGTCAACTGTTGTGCAACGTCAGTCATTTCATGTGCTTATCTGGGACTGAAACTGACTACTGCATAAAACTATATGTTTTTCCATGTATTCTCCGTTCACTCTAAGTTGAGTTCTGAAGTAAACAAATAACGTAATATCATTACACTTTGCTAGATTCTAATTGGCTCAATTTGTGCAGCACGCCGACGTACTATTTCTAACCGACAAAACTGTGTACAGTCGGTATCATAGGAAACAACAATGCCCTATGTATTAAAACAATATTGCATGAAAATTTTGTACGTGTTATTGACAAATGGAAACAAAAATACATGAAAACTTGATAAAAATATTGACATCATGTGCAATTACAGTATATTTCAAAATGTAATTGTAATTATCAAGCCATGACTAATGATCGTATTCAAATATTCTGGTATTAACGTAATGAAAATTTGGTACTACAAGCAGAAAAAAGTTGTCAACAAAATGTGATTAAACTTACTTTAAAGTCCTCCTGGATAATTTTGTACTTCGTTTTGGAAAAATTACATTTTATAAATCACCAAACACACTGTCAATAGTTCACGACACATATTCATTATTTTTTTATTGTAAAGAATGCACCACAGTTAGTTTTGTAATGACATATATCCACGTTTTGAAAACCATGCAAGACATTTTCACTGTTCACGTCTAGCATCACATAACTTACCCGCGTGGCATGCGATGTAAACATAAACCGCCGCGAGGACGGAACGAAGTAGCTCAAGGAATTTTGGTTTGGACGAACTGGAATGGAAAATGGATACACGGAGAAACTATCCGCAGGTGCCACAACATTGACGTTTTAATGTCCAAAAATACTTAAAAAAAAATAAAACATATCTGATTGTGATATTTCTGATTTATTTATACCTTGGTTATTACTACTGAACTAGAATTTTGGTATGTTAAATAAAACGACCAGTTTAACGCCTAACACATAAGCCCATCTTTTAATCTTTTTTCATATTACAATCCCATCTTGCACACAGCTTTACAACACGTTCACACTACTCTACCTTCTTTTGTCACATCCACTTTTTACTTTCTACCAACATAACAGAATTGTCATCCAACACCTTCCCCCAATTCTGCAGTTCAACAACCCCTAACATCTCTCTGAATTTTTCAAATTTACACTTAACTAAGCT
>PNEQ01076790.1:54509-92741 GCA_003012365.1 Medauroidea extradentata | reverse complement strand
CACACATACAGGGCGGGGCTTAAGCTCTCAGCCAATCACAGACCTCATGGCACTTAGGTACTATTCGTACCAAAAGACCCCTACAACCAATCACAGCTCAGGACACGCCCCCCTAGACAACGTCTTGGCCAATCAGAGGCCTTGCACCACCAAGGGGAGGGGGCTGCAAGGTTATTCAAATGCAGGTTAGGCCGGTTTTCCTCCCTGTGGGGCCAAAACGCCCATGCTCCCCCTACTCTTTGCGACCAACACATAAGTATTCCAGATGGCGGCTGAAAATTACGAACTTTATGAATCCAGCGTCGACGATTGTGAGCTGGTATAGGTGTCTGTAGCACGGGCAGTGCATCAAGGACAAGTAAGTGATTCAATAATTTAGGTCTATACTTAAAAATATTTTCTCTGTAGTCGTAACAATCGCATGTGTCGAAATATTAACCGCCCGCTAAATCCCTATTCCCAATTGGATGCGATCTCATGTCCTCTCATACGCTAACTAGCAGTGTGCCTCAAAGCTAAGGGAATTCAAGTTTGTGAGCAAGTCTTTGCCTCTCCAAATTTCAGTGCTGCAATTTCCGTACACACTTTCACTGACATTATAATATTGTATTCGCGTTGCTTGCAAACTATTTAGTTTCCTACCACTTACTAACAAACATCATGATTAAGGTATATTTTCATTATTTGGTAAGTACAAATGGCATTTGATGATATACGTTTGACGTAATTAAAATGACTCCGTGCTTTATTATTTGCGTTTAACATTAACGAGCGCAATACATAATGTTCACAGTTGTTCCAACAGTCCCAGAGCCTATGCCAGTTTGGATAGACAACGTATATGGTCCCATAGCAATTGTTATTGGCGTTGGTTGCGGCGTGGTTCGAGTAACATACGCTGACCCAGGCGTTATCATCAATGTAATTCCAGCAGACACTGTCACAAACTGTGTCGTGGCTATGGCATTACCTACAAGTAAACTGAAAGTTACTTTTAATAATGATAAAAATGTTGTCTGCTACGCTTGGACATCAGCTGTGTGTGTGTGTTTATTTGGGTACGTGTGTGTTGGTGTGTGTTGATGTGCATGTACATATGTGTGTGTGTTAGTGCATGTTGGTGAGTGTGTGTGGTGATGTGTGATAAGCAAGTTTTTCGTTTTGAAGTATGTGAAAAATTATATATACTAACTTATATCTAGCTTATAATTTTTACTACACCATGGCTACCATATGGTGAAATACTAGAAGATAATATAATTATACAAAATGTTACGGTTGTAAGTACAATTCGCCCTAGTTGATAGGTTCGTTTCTTTTTACAAATGTGTTTGCCTTGTGAATCATATTTTCAGAAGACGTCAAAGTTTAATTTAATGTTTTACCTTGTGCAATCATAAAATACGCACTTATGCCAGTATTAATATAACTGTGCATAAACAATTGTTTTTCAAATATTTACCTAAAAGACCAAGATTAAAATATTTACCAATAGTATTTTTGCAGAAGGCGTAAATTCATAAACAAAGTAAACATTCACTTTATGGTGTCAGCTGAACTGGTATATTATTTTTAAAAAATTAGATTTGATATCAATTAGTTAAAAGTTAATTATATACGTGATTACAAATAAAATCGATTACTATTTATGGTTTGAAGTAAGCAATGTGCTTGTTTCCGATGATTTTACAAATGTTTGGAATTATATTATATTCTTTGAATATGTAATTAGATAATTAATCTGTTGCCTTTAAATTACTATTTGTTTATTTATGTTAGATACACAGATATATTTATTTCTTCTTTACACAATTTTATTGAACCATCTATAAATTGTAATCATGTCCTAAAACCATGCCGTAAATTTTTTGTGGTAGACTTTTAAAAAATAACGCTCTACTATATTAATAACAGAATTACCAAAAATCCTTCAGCGCAGACAATATAACTTGTGTTTTTAAAATGTTATACTTGTTAAATTTTAACGGTACACGCACATGAAATTGCGATTCTTTTATGTGATGTTTTCCTGATCATGGACTAGTAGAATATTTTCGACAGCAGTAGTGAATGCGCTGTCAGAATTTACAGCATTGCAACTACAGATGATAATGCCAAGACATTAGAAGAGTTCCATAAGCCAATAGAAAACTTAATTAAAAAAATTCCAGTATATCCCTGAATCTTGTACCCGTTCATAATACACGTAAACAGTAACACAAAGTTCAGGATACTCGGTTTCTTCCTACACTTCCTGCCAGGGAATCTACTTGATTCTCTCCTGCGTCTGATAAACAAGCCTAAAATGTAAGTAGTGTGTATTTTGTTTGATTTCAGTAAATAATCATTCATACATTCTCAACATAGACTTACCTACATTATGCATAGATTGTGTACTCTAACAAAAACCGTTGATAACTAGTTGCAAAAGCAATTCGTTTTCATGTAAAAATACAACTTACCTAACCGTATCACAAAACGCTATAAATAGGATTGTAATTGAATTGAGATCAAGATACGTTTGTATCATGTTTACAGGTTGTTTTAAAATAGGGGGACAAACTCCGCATACGTGTTCCTCACGAAAAACTATGACGAAAACATAGTTTGCACTTTTCATCTAAACGCAATGTTAATGGAGAAATGCGCCTCTGAACATCGAATTTTAAAACAGTATTTCTCCAAAATATCATAAATTTATTGACATAAAACTACAATATTTTCAGCATGGCTTAATGATATTGGTATCTGCAAAACAACAGAAAATGCTGGTTGAAACCTTCCGCCCTTATGAAAATAACAGGGGTGGCTACCCTCTAATTGTGTATAACTTTTTTTACCGTCCAGATTTTCAAACATCTTAAGATTGTTTATTAAGTAATGTTACCTGTCTACCAAAAAAGATCCTCTTTTTGCAGTAGTCTAGGACTCATAGTTTTCTTTCAAATCACAAATGAAGCTACAGCGATAGAGTTCCCGAAACATTGGTATCGTGAGTTAGAAACATGTAGGTAACGTTGAATGTGCACCATCAACAATTCAAGGAACACAACAAAATAAACACATGAACGCACTATTGCCTATGCTGTATGCGGTGTATCTTAGGTGCAAAACACAGGACTTAGGAGAATTATTAAATGACGATATGCAATAACAAGGTGGGTTTGGATGGAAACCCATCAGACGAAAAGGGATAGGTAGAAACTTCACTGAAACCTTTAAACCGCAAATATCCAAGTGTTGTGTTTTATTCCACAAAATGAATGTTACAGTGCAAGTGTACCAGAAAGCCAGCTTGTTTTTTTTTTTCTTTTTTTGTTCATTACACTTTATTCGAGAAAGAAAAATTTATTCATATTTTTTTTAAGTTCTAATTCTGTAGACACCAACAAGTATAATTTATTAGTAAAGAGTATTAATTGTAATGTGAAAACTTCAGGCATTAATTTTTGTTTTCCATGTATGCACAATTTCCGATCCGCAAAGAAATACCTAACAAAGTTATGCACTTTTTTGTTTTCAAATTTTAAAGCATGTGAAACTGTTCGTGGTCAACCAGGCATTTTGGACGTGTTCGCAGATTCATGATGAGACGTGTTCGTGTATGTGCAGATTCGCGGGGTGATCATTATGAACATTCCATGTAATGTTTGCCTACATCACTTAGCAGCATTGTATCAAGCATTGATGACTGTGCCGTGTGTCACAGAAATGCCAAGGAATAAACATGTAACCTTACTAATGTAATACCTTACATTATGTGCTAACCTTATCGAGCTACCCCGTGAGGACAGGACAAGTAAAAAGAAGTCTTGTACGGTAATTTTTATGTGCTTCTTATCGATTGCCACATACATCAATGCTTATGGACTACCAGTACATTTAGCAACATAGGTTTTGCAACCCTTAATTTTCCAAAATTAGGTATTGTTTAGTGTTTCACATCACACAGTCTGTACGCCTGCCTGTGTCAATTACACAAACCATTTGAAAATTACGTATTATACAAAAAAACGACACCTTATTAGTACATTAGAAAACAAAGAAGTGCATAATTTTGTTACGTTATTCTTTGCAGATCGGGAACTGTGCCAAACATGACAAACAAAAATTAATGCCTAAGTTTTAACCCTACAATTAATTCCCTTTACTAGTAAATGATACTTGTTGGTATCTACAGAATTAGAACTTTTTGAACAAAAACACATTAATTTGCATTTCTCGAATAAGGTGTCGTGTACAATAATATAAGATGTCTTTCTGGTAAACTTGAACTGTAAAATTCATTTTGTGGAATAAAACACAACGTTTGGATATTTGCGTTCTAAAGGTTTCAGTGAAGTTTGTACCTATCCCTTTTCGTCTGATGGGTTTCCATCCAAACCCACCTTGTTTTTGCATATCGTCATTTAATAATTCTCCTAAGTCCTGTGTTTTGCACCTAAGATACACCGCATACAGCATAGGCAATAGTGCGCGCATGTGTTTATTTTGTTGTGTTCCTTGAATTGTTGATGGTGCACATTCAACGTTACCTACATGTTTCTAACTCACGATACCATTGTTTCGGGAACTCTATCGCTGTAGCTTCATTTGTGATTGGAAAGAAAACTATGAGTCCTAGACTATTGCAAAAAGAGGATCTTTTTTGGTAGACAGGTAACATTACTCAATAAACCACCTTCAGGTGTTCGAAAATCCGGACGGTAAAAAAGTTATACGCAATTAGATGGTAGCCACCCCTGTTATTTTCTTAAGGGCGGAAGGTATCAACCAATATTCGCTGTTGGTTTGCAGATCACAATAGCATTAAACAGTGCTGAAAATATTGTAGTTTTATGACAATAAATTTATGATATTTTGGAGAAATACTGTTTTAAAATTCGAAGTTCAGAGGCCCATTACTTCCTTAATATTGCGTTTAGGTGAAAAGTGCAAAATATGTTTTGTCCTAGTTTTTCGTGAGGAACACGCAAGCGGAGTTTGTCCCCCTATTTAAGAAAGATCCTGTATACATGCATGTAAATACATTTATGAAAACCTAACTACTGCGTTAAAATAAAAAAGACTGTCATATTTCCTTGTACCAAACACTTATTAAAGTAACTGAACTGGGTCCGCGGTGGCCGAGTGGTCAGACTTTTCAGTTCCTACAATGGCATTATTTTAGATTCGATCCGCGACGATGTCGGGCTTTGTATTTTCCCAGCGCTAATCCGGCCGGATTATTTTGCTAGTCTGCGGATTTTTTAATAAATGTCCCTTTCTCAATTTGGAGTCTTTGCTTTGTAGGGTGTCATCACCTGTCATCATCTGAGGTAGACAGATGCCAAATGGCAAGTTTGTGTGTGATACCCTGGCTGTCGTGTACTCTTTTATACGATCAGCTAAAACGATTCTATGCTATGTTAACCTGCGATTATTTACGTACGTGATGAGTTATTGTAGATGGCAACGCTGTTATTAAATCATTTTCAACAGGAACATTTTAAAAGCCAACGAAATGAAAGAAAACTCAAATAGTTTATGAGCATGTTACAAATATGAGTGATAGCGATGAATTGCGAGGGTGGACGTTTGTACAACTATACGGTTGGATAAACAGCGTCACACGCACAAATCCTATCATCTGAGCGAGTGAGGCATTATTTAAACAGTGGTATGAGGAACTTTCCTAGCAGTGCGCTGCCAAACATTCTGAAAATACTGTCCGTTGTACAAGTGTTTCGCTTTCAATAACTAATTATGCGTTTCTACGTTTGTAGGCTGAATGTGGTGTTTATTTATTCAGACAAACATTTTAATTGCTAAGCATGTTGCCATTGTAAACTTGTTTTATACTTAGTTGACAAACATCCTGGAAATTTTGCCTTATTTGCACATGCTGACCGCATGGTTTCAATTGTTAGTGTGGGAATGCTCATGACCCAAATTGACGCACAATGACTAACAACATCCGTGAGACTCAAGGACATTATATAAGCAATTAGAGCACTATAATAATTCACGGTCGCGCTACGTACTTTTAATAGACATTGTCTACACTTCATGTGGCGTATCACCAATCGTAACTTCAGTTACTGGTAAGTAAATTTCATCTTTATATTGTAACTCGCAGAGTTAAGCGAATTAAATACCACGTTCCAGATGAACATTGAATTTAACTAACGAGATACAGTACAATAAATGCATGTGTATGAAGGAAAATAAAAGAAAACTTTATACATATATACAAAAATATTTATATAAAATATATTTATACACACATGTTTATATATATACACATGTATATATATCTATGCGTGTGTTTTTGTGTGTACGCATATACACACATGTGTTTATACATATATCAATATACATTTGTGAATAAATATATATGTATATACTGCGACATAAAAGTTTATTATTAATTAAATAAACAGGAGCTGAAACACACCGTACGGATATTGTCTCTATTTAGCTACTGACTTACCTATCAGAAACAAACCAATATGCTTCCGATTCTCACAGAAGATGTATTTCATTTAAGTAAATGTTTACAGTTAAAAATTGTTTTACACTAAAATATTTTGAAGTGTCAACGGAAACTTACAGGTTATAAGAAATGAAACTAGAAGCAACTAAAGAAAAGAAAGAAAGGGCCGTAACTCGGTACATAAGAGTGGCAACCCGTCCTCTCTTGGGTCTCGAGCTAGGCAGGATGACGTTCGAAGGCTCCACAAACTAGTTCACTTGTTTTCAAATTAGTACATTTAGTTCTCGCAGTCATTCAACGTAGGTCCCGGCCAGCTGTCAATGAGCGAGTTTCATTTTGGAGTAATTTTATGCACACTTAATAGGTTGGATGATCAGGCTTTTAATGTACAGTTGAATTTTACATAAGAGCCTCGTTCATATTAGGATAAAACGGCCTTACCAAATTTTTTGCCGCTCAGCAAACGATCAGAAATAAGTAGTTTCTGATGGGGAGAACACTGGCCGCATCGCTAGTCTCGTCCTTCTTTCCATCTCTGGGATTACGGATGAAGACTGGATTCTCGGTCCTTGAATCAAAACATGGCGGCAGGAATTTCCTTTTCCTCTCGATATTGAAAGACATGTTCTCCCTTGTTGCAAAAATGTCAGTCTCTCCGTTCCAAAAACAACTACCAACTGTTGTTGTTCTATGAACAAAAGCCTCCGCTCTGGCAACAAACTTCTACTAGTCAACCACTTCCTATCGATTCCCAGGATCGGATCAGGCCGTTGTCCTCAGTAAAATCACTTAAACCTAAAAATGTGTAAGCTCCATCGAACAATGAGAAAAAAAACTAAGAAGTTACATATCGAAATAAATATTGCGAATGTGAACTTAAGCTGGCACGAGATGTCTGTGGCCATGGATGAATGAAATATTTACAATATTATTTATGAATCTTTGACCATATACATTAAAATATTTTATCTGTAACATGTGCATTTTAATATGTCACAATACATATATTTATATGCATATGTATATGTATTTAGATATATGTATATACACATATAAATATATTTGTGTTTGAATGAATAATAGCATTACGTGAATGCGACATCTTATTTAGGCATTTTATGAGCATGCAAATGAAAATTAACTAAAATATAATGGTATTTGTTATAACCCACAATAATATGACCACTAGTAAGTAAAGAAATCTTCATAAAATCCGAGCGCTTTTGCTGTAGTATTGTGGATGATAATAATGAAAATATAAATCTATAATTAATTTAACACTACCCTTAAATTAAAGTTATGGAGCAAGGTGTACTTATATTGATTGCGTTGATTACTAATGCTGCTATTTTTATGTAAGCAAATAGAACATTTTCAAATTATAAAAAAGGAAAATAAAAGTACATACACTAAGCATATATTTGTTGTGTTTACTTCAGTAATAAATAGGTGATTGCCTTTTATGTCTGCACAAGATAAGGCAATCACTCTAAAATGTTGGCATTAATTTTGATATGATCATGAAAACTTCAATATAAATTACATCATCAATAGATTACCGAAATATTCGCATTTGCGTTTGTAATGATACAAGTTTAATAGTGCTGTTCATTTTGAAGTTCATGGTTCCTAAAATTTTTAAACTATATAATAACCAATTTAGAACTCTGTGGATACTTTTCAGAACACGACAAACTATTTTTTAGTCTCGTACACGAAATCGTTAAAATATATGTGAATATTTGACCTGTATTTAGTAATCCTGAATTGAATTATTTTTTTCTGAGTCATTTACTTTCTTAATTTTGTATGTAGGTCTATTAAAAATTTACGTTGGACGAAATTTTTTACGGTTAATAATATTTTCCAAAATTTCTTTTATAAAGTGTACTACGTAGATAATTTCTGTTTTATGAGTAATATTTTCACATTATTTGCAAATACCAGATAACCGTATCTGTCTATTTACCGTGTGCATTTGTTCGTGTTTATCTAACCCCTCTCTCACACACCACCAATTTGTTGATTAAGAAAAATTACTCACTCAATTCTACCAGAAACGATGGCCATACATTTTTCATATTAAGACTATCTTCCGAAGAGAAAAAATATGCTTTTGAGAGTCATTGTGTGACGTTCTGTCTGTGTGTGTGTAATTCGAAAATTAAGGAGGGGAAAACCATAAATTATATTATCAATGCATACTCGGAACAAATTTTTCTAAAGATTGAAGAATATCCTTATTCCTAAAAAGCAGTTGAATGTTTTTATATTTGACCTCTAATGGCATTCAAAATTTAAAAGTTTGCTATTGTTTGTATCTCTTAAACCTGTCGAGATATCGAGATGATTTTTTAATAAGAATGAAGCAAACGCCAATGCCTAAAACATATTACATGATTTTTCAAAATTTCACTATTTAGCTAATGGAACGGTCTTAAATCTTCTAGAAATCTCAAAAAGCAGGTATGGCTTGGAGAAATAATTAAAAAGTTGTAATTTTTTGCCTTTCTATACATACGCTTTCCAATTTAAGCACGAGCACGAATATAAATATTGAATTTCTATATAATTCTGAAGATCTATCTTGGTGTAGGTATTTCTAACACTGGTAGGATATTTTGGTTTGATTCCTGTGTAGAGCTAGGCGACGGGGAACTGTTGCGATAAATACACACTGCAGCTGGTAGATGAGAAAATGTCATTTTCTGTTTGAAGTATAACATTTAAGGGTGACTTTCACTTGCGACGTAGGCACCCACCAAGCGGTGAAAAAGAATACAATTTACTTCCTCGATATAATAGAAACTTCGTGCGTTATCATTATGTCTTAATTAGGAAAAGCTGTACCATTTGTTTAGACCACGTCCTTAATATATTTGAACATGGCAAGACAAAATAATTTATACCCTGAAAAAATTCCACGCGGCCAAGTACTTGCAACTTGTCAACAAAAATATAACGTGTATGTTCACTAAGTACTAACCAAAACAGTTCAACTCGATATAATATAACAATGTGTTCAGTTATATGCAGGCATGTATATTGATGAAATATGTGGTTGAATAAAAATTAAATTTGGTTTAAGACGTCAATGGGATACAAATCCTAAAAAAAAAATTCTTTACATAAGTGTATATTCCATCAGACCGCCACGGAACACTAAAACCACGAGCGTTCATAGTAATTTATGTATGTATATATTTACAACCATGCACACCAAGTGAAACATAGGGCTGTGGGTGTGAGCAGGCATGCCTAAAACAGATTATATGTACATTTGATCAACGGCGATAGAATGATCGTGCCATAAAGGTAAACACATGCTAAACTGTTTGCTCAGAAGGCAGCATGGTAGAAGAAAAAATTTCTTTAGTGTACTCTACGTGAAATTTGGGGACTACGAAGATCCAATTGGCCCAATTATTTGGGACACCATTTTTTAGGTACAGTTCCTGAAAATGTCTTTTCGAATTAAGTCAGCTTCAGAATTTTTCCAGAGAGAGATTTTCGAGTGTTTGAGGTATTTACAAGGCTTGTAAGTATCTTTTCATGATATTAAATTCAACGGGAAAACAGAAGAAGGATATGTTGAAAAGTTAACTGCTGACGTAGAAAAACACGAAGATACATTTTTAAGTTTGATCTTATATGGGTTACTTCAAGCAAAAAAGTTATATTCAGAGGGCAGATAGTTTGAAAGTAAATATTAAAAGGATACATGATGATTCTGAAAATGGAGAAAATCTATGTAAGATGACACATAGTTATTTTTTTATTAATAGTGATGAGGTACTTGTCAAATTCATTCCGAACTTACCCAAGCTATTGGCATCTTCACGGGGCCCTACCAAGCAGGATGTTATCTGGTAGCGGGATCAAGTAACAAGGACAGCTTCAATCATTAAAAAAAAAGACATATATTGCTCTGCCGTGCACCTGTACTATACTCGCCTTTTGTGACCCAAATGTAGTCATGCAGATACATACTGATGCTACGAATAATGTAGTAGGGAGCATGCATGCCGAAAATAAGTACACCAGAGCATTTTCTTTGCGGAATTTAAATAAGCACGCAGTAAATTGTACATGCGCAATTAGAAAAGGTGTTTCTGATATATTAGTCTGAAACAGTACAATTTTATAATTTTAATTATGGACGTAAGCACGTAAAAAACTTTGCCGGGGACAAGCTTATAGTGACTTTCTAGAAGTAAGGTATAACTGCTAGACATAAATATTTGCATTCATGAATGCTGGTCTATGACTTAAATGTTTGCTATTTACCAGTGAAACACTGTCTATAGTCTGTGTAGTAGATGCAAGCAACAGTTTTTCTGCAGACGTATTAAACAAAACAGAAATTACTTTAGACAACTAATTTATATCGGACAAACACGAACTGCATTGAAAAAAAACAGTAAAAAAATAACCCATTGTTTCAATTGAGGCTGTATTGCAGACTGGTTTGAATTGAAGTTCGAAGTAAAGTACCATAGTATAAATGCGTGTACTGGAGGGTTAAGGAAACATTGTGAGGATAAGATATTGCTGGAAGACGGAAGATAAAATTTTAGAAATACTGGAGCTAAGGATAAGTATATTGAACCAGATTCTTGAGCACAGCGTTAGAAAATAGAGGTTAATTTAAGTGCAAGGCCGGTGTAATACTGACCGGTATTACGTAATAATGCAGACGCATGGGTTGTTTATTTCGAGTTACAGAAAGCAAATAGAAAAATGAGTGTGAAATTAATATGGAACTCGACTTAGACGACAGCGGACAATACACCAGCTTTAATCTAATTGACCAAGCAATATTGCGACGACCTAAACTACACAGGTTGTGCCGGGAGAAATGGCAGTTTTCTGGGAGGTGATAGTACTGGTCATTGTGACCAAAAACATTCATGTGAACGTTGGGTCAGTACTGGACGGTTTTGAAAATAGTCCCACTTGAATGTAAAAAGAGATATTCTCTAAACTTACAGATACTGTTTCATTTGCAGTTATGTTCCTCTTTTTAGTTATAAGGCAATACATGAAGGAAAACACGCTAATATTATTTTCCCGTAGCTAAAATAACAAGATAAAACTACTCAACTATTTTGTTTCATGTCATGTCGATTTTGATCCAGTGCCAATGCTTTCACAATAACTTCACAAATATACTACCATGGACCTCGGTGTATCTGTCTACTCGCTGTAGAATAAGACGCGTTGCATATCGAAGATAATCGTGGCGTTCTCGTATGACAGTAAAAACATCCGTTGGCGAGCGAACAGCTCGTTTCGTTTATTAGCATAACTTCTGTAGACTTCAATCCACCGGACCGACTAGAAAATGTGGTGCTAATATGCTCCCTTACCTGGTGTCAATAAGGATGTAAAGGGAATAGAAGAATATTTTTGTCAGCAGTTAATATCTAGATCTTTAGCGCTGGTGCCAATAATGAAGAAGGGCTCCATTATACAGTAGAGTCATAAAAATACGTGTAGCCAAAATGACATCCTCGAGTAACTTGCAGGTAACTTGCCCCATTCATACGATAGTAAAAAACAATTGGACCTATCAGCCGGTCATCCAACATCCCACACCTAATCGTGAAACGTTCTTGAAAATGTGTGTCTATAGTAACACGTAGGTTGTGATATTTGAGGCTCCATAAATAATTGTTGTTGTTTGTGTTGGAGATTACATTATGGGTAAACGCAGCCTCATTTGTGATGAGTATCACTCGCTATCCAGCGGCAGTCGGACATGGTTCTCTGTGTGCAGATTCTGTAGGTAATATGGGTACAATCGTTCAAGTTTTAGTATTCGCCAGAAACGTGTTCGTGAAACACTGTGATGTGCGTCAATACGCCATGTGTAAATAGTAGGGCTACGCTGTCCATCACCAATTATGTCCTCATCGTCCTTCACGTTGCAGCTATGTCCTCGTTCCGATCGCACATGCGCAATAGAACAATTCTAGCGCAATGTATCTACAACTCTGGAAATCACTCTTTGATCAGGAAATCGTTGGTGGTTCTCTTCTACGGCTGCAGTGGAACTACAATCGCAGTGGCCGTACACAATCAACATGTACGTTCTCAGAATTAGTATAAATGCGTGGCTCCTTGAACTCAACATTTACACTGTCGATAGTTCATAATCCACATTAGTCGGTTGGCTGTTTATATAAACACATTTCCATTGAATTGCATTGCTTTCTTGATCGTCACATGACCTGGCGCTGCAAG
The DNA here is from genome assembly GCA_003012365.1 of Medauroidea extradentata. Classification (NCBI taxonomy): domain Eukaryota; kingdom Metazoa; phylum Arthropoda; class Insecta; order Phasmatodea; family Phasmatidae; genus Medauroidea; species Medauroidea extradentata. The sequence goes on along the minus strand of PNEQ01076790.1, from coordinate 80,020 downwards.
GAGTAACGTAACTGCAAATAAAACAATAACTGTGAGTGACATTTGCCGGTCAGCGCTCAACACCGATGTACTTAGCACTGATGAGGAATGACAAGAGGTGAGTAAGGGGCGGTCACTGAATGAGAGGGCGAGGGAAACTGAAGATCCTCGAGAACACCGCTGACGATCAGCACCGTACAGCTCGATATCCACATGCGAAAATCCGGTTACCAACCCCGCCGGGATTTGAACACAGTACTGGTGATATTAAGGTTATGGGACATGTTCAGTATGTGTACAGTGCTTAGTGTTGATGTGATAAATTGTTGAGTGTTACCAGTGTATTCAGTATGTCAATAAATGTGTGTGTACAAGTTTGGGTGTTTGTGTAACTTAGTCCACTCTTGCCTGCAATATATATATATATATATATATATATATATATTCTGTGTAAGGGCGCGTTTAACTCTAATACACAGTGCCTTATATAGTGGCGAAGTGTCCAAGGTCACGCAGCTAATATGCAGCTAAGCCTCTATGAGCCTCGCCTTGGTGGAAGGCGAATGGTCTGAGCATTCGGTCACCGCAGCCCCATAATTATAGTAATTTTAGAGCATATTAACAATTCTATTCAGATGATACTATCTCGATAGTCGTCCCATAGTGACCGATGTCCATATGAATTTTTGATCACAATGACTGGTACTATCACTTCCCAAAATATTGCCCTTTCCTCCAGGACATTCTGTATAAGTCCTAGGTTTATCTTCAACCTCAAACGTATCCTAGTGTATCCGAACAGTTGTGTTTCAAGCCTGAATGTAGGAATAGACATCAATTCCTGAATCTTAGCACTCTTCGTTTTTTGAAACATCTGTTGTATGTCACGTTATTGTCATTTGTGTGTTTTATATGTTGTCTTTGTTGAGTTCATATATTTCAATTAAATTCGGTGATGGTTTTCGTTTATGTCGTTTGTTTGTTGTCATTTGGCTGTATTTTCAATTCTGAATTTCTTGTTTAGAAATAGAAAAAAATCTCTTAATCAGTAGTTTCTCTAAATACTTTACTGTCCAGTTGTATTTGTACCTTCTATGACCATAGATTTGAGGTTTTATAAAGAATGCATAAGCAATTGTCTTTGTCCATAAATCCATACAGTCTTTAAGCAATACGTTACGGACAGGATCAGGGCGGGTAATCGACAAGCCACACTTTAATGATTGCACTTTCAAAAATATTTACATATGAGAATTTGGTAATCTGCAAGTTACGGTGGTACTTTTCAACTGAACAGATGGCGATGCAATTATTAGGATATTTTAACATTATTCGAGATTTTTCAGACTTTTAATTAATGGTTATTTTTGTATTATTAAGGTCCAAATTAAAATTTTTGGCTGTATACAAAGTAGTTTTAAGGTTGATGTCCACCAATTAAATGTAGTTAACTAGCTGTCCTAACACTCTCATAATACTCTGCTGTAAAGTGGTAACGAGGGGGGATGCATAGCTGAAAGAAGAACAGCTCACTGGCTACAACAACTTAAGTTTATTAAACACGAAATAACAGTAAAAATAACACAAATTTACATTAATTATGTCTAAATATTTATTTGCATTTACATACGACGATAATTGTGTAATTACGTGTGGTAATTTTAAGATCCATGCTAAAAGTTATATTCAGGTTAGTGAAATTGTACAGCTATATTTTAACAAATTATCGAGAAAAAAATATATTAAGTATCTGAGAGGGAAAGATACAGGGAAAAAGATTAAATGAAATGAAATATTCCTAAGCCATATAACATTACATTTTACAATACGTAAATTAAGTTCAGGAATAATATTTTAAGTCGAGTAGTAAAAATTGGTTGTGTTTTTCCAATCAAGTGGGACTGTTAGATTATAGTAGCGACACTAAAAATTAAGTTGAAAGCACGTAATGCATTGGAACAAAACAAATGCTAGCTGGATACTTGCAATTGCTAAGTGTCAATGGCTTATTATACTAAACTGCCGTACTTCTTAACCTAAATTACAAAACGCTATTTTTCACAACATATTTTGCTAGGCCATGCAATGACTCAGGTAGAAACTAAATAATTACTCCCAATACTCTCCAAACAACAACCAGCTACCCGGCGCCTCCACCAAATATGTAATCTCGGTTAAATGACACACCATAGGGACAGAGGCTCGGAATCGTCACTAGGCAAAAGTTTTGTAGAAATGACCCAAGACATTTTATCAAAAACATAAGCATAAACATGTAACTTAAATAAACTCGTTTGCTATCAGACTAGAGCTTGCGAGTATGAAATTTTAGGTATATGAAAAAAATATATTAAAAGCAATAATTATAAATGGCTACAAAACACTGATATGTGACCTAACATTGAAAAAAACTAAGTTGCTTAAAGTGGTAACAAAAATTAATTAAAAACAATGATAATAGACCAGTACTTACATGTTGTCTACGTACTACACATAACTTGTTCCTGGCCCATGACAATCAGTTCCTGCGGCTCATCCGTAGCTGATACGCGACTTCCCCTTGCCTGCACGCGACTAATCGCTACATACTTCTGCCCTGCTCTACTTACCGGGAAAATGCCCCAAACACTTCCAGAAGAATACGTTTACGTGTTTTTGGGAGAATCATTCTAACAATGTCATTACGAAATACAAATATAGCAGTGACGTGTATGCAATTCGACTCAGGCACCAGTTCCCTCACTATTGTCCCCTCTCCTAGGTCCTTGACATAGTTATTCTCTCTTCCCCTCATGTGCTACCCGTCGCATTCCCAGTCAGGACTGTGTTCCAGAACATTAATCTAAGAGCAGAGTAAAGTAATGGAGAGTACTATTTCAGTAAATGGTTGATAAATATATTTTGTGAAACTATGCCGATAAGTTGCCCACTTGCATTCTTAAAATGCTACTTTCAGTGAACAAAGCACCACATGTTAACGAAAATTTTGGATCAATAAAAATTTGCACATCACGCTGTACGATAAAACCATGACGTTAATGAACATTTAATTTAACCATACATGTTCTATATGCCTGTGCTGGGAATCTGCGAACTCAAGTGAAAAATTAGTTCAGAACAGTGAAAAACAATTATTTTTTTAATTTACAACTGTCTATAACCTATGGTCGCAATGTATATAAACAATGGATTACGACTGTATGCTCTAGAGAGTTGTAATTATATTAAAAATTGTGTTTTATTGTTTTGAAGTGTTTACGTATTTGCGTTCGTCAGATTTCCAGAACGGGTATAGAGAACATGTGTGGTGAAAATAAAAATGTTCATTAATGCCATGGTTTTATTGTACAGCATTGTGGATAAATGTGCACATTTTTGCTGATCGAAAATAATCGTGAGTGCGAGGTGCTATATTAATTGAAACCAACATTTTAGTAACACAAGTGTGAAATATATCGGCGTGGTTACGCAAATATGTTTATCCACCATTTACTTGATTAATGTCGCTATGGAAAGCATAGGGTCTAAATTGGTTGATGAGTGACGCGATGAGAGCCAAAATTATGTTTACAGTTTATATTTGTACTGGTTGTATTTTGTGTAATTGATTTCTGAATCCCAAATAAGTTTTGTGACACGTGTGACACGTTATTTATGGGTACATTGCCTAATATACATGTGGATTTCGCCGTTCAGCACATGTACTTAATTGATGCGCATACACAATGCATTCGTCCCAGGACTCTACAATAAATTTGATTAGGCCTAGATAATTTGCAATTATAATGTTAACTGAGGTAGGTGTGATTTGTATTGACAGCAAATATATCGCATATTGAATACAACGGGGCCACAAATGCGAAGAAGCTGAAATTGAGATACTACATGTACATATTGCATCTCAAACAGCTGCATTTAATGCTGCAAGGCCACAATTGCAAGGAAAATTAAGAATGGTGGTATTAAAACGTGTCCCTATGAAATTACACAAATTGTACTGTGAACATTTGTGCAATAGAGCCACGTGTCACACCAATAATAGGCCTACACGAAGCAATGTATTCAGAGTTTCATGTGAAAAGGCCATAAGTGAGATACGGCTGTAGAATAAAATAAAGTTGAGCCGATTAGAAAAAGCTACAGATTCAGAGACTAAAAAACAGGGTATATGTTTTACTGCATGTTTAGATTTGCAATCAGTATTTCGTACACCATGTGGTGATATTTCTGCCTTATAAGTGTAGTTTGTATGATCTGAACTTTACTGTGCGTGACTTGGGAACAAAAACTGGACATTAATATGTGTGGCATGAGGGTGCTCGCATAAGAGGCTCTAATGTGATCACCTCGTGTCTATTACAATGTTTGCAAAAATAATTTGATAAAATGATGCTTGTTTTTACTCGGACAATTGTGCCAGTTAAAACAAAAATAAATTCATTGTTGCTTTGTATTGTGCTGTTCAGAATAAATGAGCGCGCTCGTGGAGCCCAAAATAGATCCAAGTCCTATTTGGGTACGTTCGGCGTGTTCTGCAGGCACACTAAGTCGCAGGCGCCTAGCACCAGGTTGTGAATCGTGGCGCGCGCTGCAGCTCGCTAAATAAAACTCCTTAGAGGAAAAAGCACACAACCCATAGAGTTGAAAATGTTGGTACCCATTTCACTCCGTTGCATTTAATTTAACAGTATATACAGAACTGTAGACATCTTGTCAAATGCAATAAACGAGTATATGTACAGGACAGTGTATTGTAACCTGCTGGTCATTGAACAAGCAAACCATTTCTTCTCTTCCTTAAGAAAATTTGTTGGTTACAGGTTCAAGAGCAGTGTTACTGAAAGGAAATGTGAGTTGTTATTGGGTCCTGAGCACGTCTCGAAACGTAACCAAAATTAAGAAAATGTTGCATACCACTTATATATTTAAAATTTTTTAATTTTATTATATAACACTTACCACCATATTATATATTTATGTTCTAAAAATTTGAATTTTAAATTAAAATTCTGTGCTTATACGTTATGATTGAAAAGTGACATGTATGAGACTGGCATTAGAGGACAGTCTCAAAAATATAATCCTGACTAGGTAATTTTCGATAGAATCTTAGGTATCTCCATATCAGCAGATTTTTTCGTCAGAAATGCGACTCAATTATAGAACTATGAAATAAAAAAGACTAAAATATATTATTACATCGTAAATTTTTTAGTTATATTTTAGTCTTATTTAGAGTGTTGGAAAGTCATTGGCTGTGCTGTGGGAAGGCGGAGGTCTGCTTGGTTCGCAATGAACACTTGCCTTTATGCCGGGTTCGCTGACTTCTACTGGGAAAATGCCTGATTACCACAGGTCAGTTATCTCTCCTTGCAAGATGAACAGTTTTTCACGTGGAAACAAGGGGCGTTAGTTGTGAAACTCAGTGCCTGGGTGTCAGCCGCGTTGGGGTTACCGGCTAGAGCATTGCTGACTCGGCAGGAGAGTCCGCGTCGACAGGGCAGTTGGACGCCATTTTCGCGGAGTTAATCTTTGTCGTCTGCTGGGAACGGACGTGTGGTCGGGACCGGAGGCCTGACTGGAATCTCAGGCTTTTTAAAATGTAGAATCGTGTCGTGAATCGTCAACCTTGGGATGGAATCTGCCTCCCATGGACTAGACTGTCGGTAGAGAACTCGATTAGCGAGATATTAGTGAAATTGTAGTGTTGGTGTCGGTAGAGAAGCCTACTTCCAAGGGCTTGGCTGGGAGCAGAGGGTGGGTCGCCCTGGCCGTAGTGGACCGACGCCACAAACGTTAAGTATTCCGCCTATCGAGGCTTTAGAGTTAAATAAATGTTAAGTTTAGCTATTTATTTTGTTTTATTGCAAGGTAGACGGTACAGTTAAAAATAGATGATAAAATAAAAGTTCAAGTTAACGGGAAAGTAAAAATTAAAGATAAGCTTCAAATTTATTTGTTGTGAGAATTAAACCAGGAAGAGTGTGCGAGTCTCAGTCTGAGCACCCACACACACGCGATAGTTTAACTTAGCATTAAATGGAAGAAAGATTTGTAATAATAAAATCATTTTGTCAGGTGAATGTCTTAAATGTTGCCTGTTTAAAATAATCTTTAAATTTTCATTTGTAATGTGTTTAAAATGATTCTTTACATGTTCTCTTAAAATCTTTACAATGTAACTTCGGTCTAATAATTCTTAAAAGGTTTAAATCTATCTAAATTTCCATACCTTTCTAGTCATTTAATATACTGTTTGACTTTTATTTGTGACAAGTAACTCTCTTGTTTTATAATTTACTATTTTCAGTAGTAAATTGTAGTCTTTTAAATGAAACGTAGGTATTTTATTTAATTATAATTTATCTTTCTCTCTCTCTCTCTGGCCCCAGTTTCATTAAGTTAACAGTCTAGTATTAAGTTGTTCTAACCATTTTGTATTTCAGGTGTTACATGAGGAAAACACGCGTACTTATTACCGAGTGAATTACCTTTACAATCCCTTGTGTTGTACCTTTTGCATAAGCTATAGATGCGAGTAGTCTCATGTTGTTTTGTTTTGGCCCTTAAGTTAGACTACTTTAATGTCTTTCTTATTTTCTGGTTCGATTCCAGATTTACCCTCGTCGAGTGAACCATTACAATATTAATAAAGTATATATTTAACGCCCTAGTTAGTTCTGTTAATGATGGATTGTTAAAACTGTTATATGTTATTAACATATAGCATGACAGTGTTTTATTAAATGTCATTGACAGTTTAATGTATAGTATCCAATTAAAAGCAGCCTTCTCTGACTCTACGTGGTGTAGTCAAATATTTCACACAGCTTACATTCTTAGGACTAGTTGGCGACCTAAAAAGTACGCAATTTAAGTAAACTGCTCTTTTCACTGCATAGTTGTTATGTGCTGTAACCTAAATTGTCTTTAAGTACTACGATAGTGGGTAACAATATTGCTAATTCCTATTCCGCTTAAGGATTAAGTTTTCTTCCGTTATTCGGTGTTTTGTTAGAAGAAGCAGAAGATAAAAAGAACTTTTCAGCTTATGTTGACTTCTTATAAATTCGTAACACTTTATGTTTTTGTCTCCGTAATATGTTTCATGGTCGGTTTTCTAAACATTAGTTTCGGTCCGACAACTATCATTCCAGTGTTGTGGGTGAATCCATATAATGTAGAGAAATTATCGAAAATTATTTAGTATCACAGACTGCAAGAAATTTTTAATGTAGACTATTGACGCACACGCAAGCAGTGAACGTCTCTAAACGCGGCGGACATTTTCTTTCCTTATTGCTGGCCCACGGCTATGCAGCCTCTCGGCCAAGAGTGTATCTATATTATTATGTTACAGGTAGCAATGCGACTTAATGAAGAAACTTTTCATGAGGCCATTGTATAAAGACAATAACTTGAGACCGTTTGGACGAACACGAATTCACACCTAGCCTGACGTGGGAAGATTGAGATGTAAAATGAGGGACTGCCCGATGAAAGTGTTATAGGAACACTACGTAAGAAACAACACAGAACGAGTAGCTCGGATTGACAGACAATTGAGCACTTGTACTCCCTTGTACTCATGCCTAAAAACATAAGACAGTTCTGACCAGGCAGAGCTCTTAATAGAAAACTGCGAACGATTCCTGCTTGAGGTTAGTGCATATTTCTCTGAGGAAACTGGATAATAAAATGGTTGATCTATCACGATGTTCCAACGATTTGACTTTTCTCTGTGAATGCCGCAGTGAAGGTGTAATTCCAAAGGGTCTTACAGTCAATTCTCCTATGAACATCAAGCAGACTCAAAAAAATTGCCCTGAAAGCCAGTCAAAAGCTGCTGAATTAAAGAATTCCTGCCTATCATTATCAAAAATCACCACTGAACAATGAAATATCGTCAACACCGCTTGAAATACAGTCCATCATCAGCACAACATTTTTATTGCATATATGTCTATCACGGATCTTGTACAGGAAAAAGTCTTTTAAGTGCAATGAAAGGCAAAAAGATAAATTTTCCAATCTGACCAATACTGTGAACACCAAAACTCCTCTGCACCATAAAGTATTAACACAGTCATTAATGCGTCCTCAAAAAACTTGTCTAACTGCGAGGAAAGTGTTTTGCATAAAGGCCTCAATTCCTGCATTGCTCCACGTCACATTCCTCTACTTGACATAGTTTCATCCATTGAGAGCGGAATTTACGAACTCCCTGCTGCTAAACAAGACAAACTTCGCTAGACTGTGCGTCAGCGATTACCCCAACTCTCTCACAAAAATCTAATATCTCTTCCGATGAACTCAAAGCTATAAAAACTCTGAAATCTGACCCTGACATTGTAATCCTTCCGGCAGACTGAGGTGTCCGCCCTTTCGTAGGGAAAGACCACTCATCGGCTCCACTCATATCCACCAAAATGGAACCCCGTTTTCCCTAATATACGACAGACACATTTATAACTCGTATGAAAAGTCCTCTAATGTTTCCACTTTAACAGTAAAGCATAAAAAACATAATATAAGCCAATTAATTTAATCCACATATCATTATAAGTTAACCAAACACTAGGAACCAAACACTAGGGAGTCCTGATATCTCTACACCGTGTCCGTTACGATCTGTGCACAGAACCTTAGTGTTCGTTAAACGTTCTCCCAAATATAGTTCTTTAAACTGCAGTAACCACGAATGAAATGTCAGAGCGTATATTATGAGCATAGGTACTTGCGGCAAAACTTGCATAACCCACTTTAAGCGAAGACGTTGTCTAACTTGGAGGAAATTGAAAGTAAGTAAACTGTCTGGATATTACCTTAACTTGAATTGCTCCCCAAACCCAGCTAATTTCAAGGCCGCTCTAGTTTCACCTAGGAATTCTACGCTACCATACCACTTGGAAGATGGTCTCAGTTGAATGATCCCTGGGTTAGCGACGCGTCCTTGTTCCGTAGTTTCCAAGCATGAAAAGAGTACCAAACATTTGTAAGAAAGTCGGCACTAGTAAGGTTTTTAAACAAACTCCAACACTCGTAGCTCCACATATGCCTTAATATGCATTCACAAATATATGCCTCTCATACTCTTGACGTCATACCAGCTTGCCGTGTGCCCCTACATCCACACTCAGCTGTTCCATCCTCCCTCTATCACGTCACATGACTCATGGTGTCTACCTAGCCGCGCTCATCGCGCTCTCTATACTGCAGTTTTAATATTGAAGAGTTCAATTACTAAATAAAATATGATTTCATAAGTCTTAACCGTAATTATAAGACATTTAACTTTTAAATACACAGCCTAAAATGCATTATTAAATTACAATATTTACTAGGCACGTATTTACATGTAAGCAACTACGTCAATCGTGCCAACCTGAACACACGAGGTAGCGCTAAACCCTGGCGACAATATACTGATTGTCACAAGACAAGGGTCGTGCTTCTATGGTACTAGATAAATCTGACTATGACAAAAAAAATCACGCATAAATAACAAAGGCTTTACACCATCTCACTCGTGTACTTGTTTCAGATACATCTTGTATTCATGTAAGGTAAGTACAGCGAAAGTACGAAACTACAAATAAAGATGTAAAACTCACATTATTATATCCTTTGAATTATTTGAGACACACTGCTCCTTACTTTTTGTTTGGAATAGGCCTAATATACTATAGATTTCTGATTTCCATGTTTCTGGTATAGCGAGGGTCTACAATTTCTAGAACCATGCAGTCGAAATAGAACCTGGTCAACTGTTTCTCCATTTTAGCTTTCCAAAACTGATTATCTCCTTATATCCTTACAACTTTGAAGGGATTTTCTTTCGATGTTCAAATGGCGGAAAGAGCAAATTTTCTGTTTGTGACGTGTAACTGTCCTTGCAATTTATAATATGTTAGTCATGATTTGATTTCAAACCTGTAACATTGATTTTGTCGTTGCATGTAAGAAAGGCAAGTGTTCCATCTGGAACTACTTCACCAACGTTGATACTTGCCGCAGTAGATGGATATTTGATTTCCACAAGGTCATGTTCCCCATGCATTATATCGTTTGTAAGTTTATGCGTATTTGGAACAGTGGAGGGGAACAGCCCTAGCTGGAAGGAAGACTGTGTTGTGTTTACAGTTTGTGCAGCCTTGAGGATATGAGCCGTTGTTTATTTTGTGGTGTTTATTGCTTGCTTAAGTGATTATGGATTGGTACATTGGTATATTATACTTAAATAAAATTAACTCATTGTAATTTTCAGATAGTTAAAAAAATTACTAAAAACAAATGTAACTATAAAAATATGTGAAGACAGATTTAGACATGTTTGCTTGCTGTGTAATACAACTATAAAATACAGGTTGTATGAAAATACCGTACAATAAGCACATCACGCGGATCCTGGGCGAAATTGGAGACGAAATTGTTAGTGGCAAAATATTGTACTACGATACACGCATAATGTGGCAACACTGCGCGGATGATGTTCTCTCATGCTCTCCACGTTCAGGTATATTGTATGTATGTTACATCGTGTAATCGTAAATTCATGTTTGGAATGCTCGGGATTTGAACCTACGCCCATTATAGAATGATAGAACATTACTAGGAAGGTATCTATGGAACTCAAAAGGAGACTAACAGCGTGCTCTGTTGTCACATTGTGCACGTCACATGTCATCGCCCAATATATTGACGCTAATGTTTTCGCCTTCAATTTAGCCCAGAGATTTCACGTGGTGTGCTTATTATACGGTTGTTTCTGAACATCCTGTGTCTTCAATAATCTGTATTTATAGCGGCACACTCAAAGGACAAAAATTTAAGTTGTTTAGCTAATTAGAGCAAAGCTATGACGAAGGACTGGTACAAACAAAAATATTAGTAAATGGAAACAGTTTTTATTATTACTGTGAATATTTTGTTTTAATTACAGGCATAACCTGACTAAGAATATATGTTTTTGGTATAACAATGTTAAATCTTAAGTACCTACTAAGAACTCTTACCTATGTCTTCTACGACAAGCACGGTTTAAAAATGCAAAACTGTTAGTAATTTTCTTATAAGCATGAAGGCTACCAACCTTTATACACACTATTTACCGAACCTTTTTTATACTTCCTTCTTTATGACTGATAGCACGTGTCATATTTTCTGTGCTAAATTACTTGTAGGCCAGCCTAAACAGTATTTTACAAAACTAATTCTCTACAATCTCTGCGCCTTGTAATGTAATTATTAGTTTCACTTCTGAACAAACTCGGAATTCATAAGAACTTTTGTTACATTTGTTTTAAGCCTAACTAAGATTTCCTATCTTCCACACGAAATATTTACAGAATATTTTCAGCGCAATAACATATTTTTCAAGTTTGTGTAGTTATGTAACATATTTTAAAACGTTCTGTGCAGGCTGATTTGAAAACATGTGCCTTGGTACCCTTGTTCAGCCATTTATTTGAATAAGATCACAAAATCATGTTTTTTTTTTTAATCTTGCGTCTGCCAAATCTTGTCTTGAGTTATATTTTTACCACGAAAACTGCTAAAATAGCCTCATTTTGCTCCATGAAATTAACATTTTTCCGAGGCAGGACCATGGACACCCCACTTAAGCGAAGGGATAGGTGAATATCCCCCCCAAACAAAAATCCGTTAGCTGGTATTGCCTAGTACAAATGTACAAATTCCTGAGTACGCCTGTGCTCTTTTCCCGTGAATCAATTAAAATACTGTGTTCAATCTACGACTGCTATAATAATAATAATAATAATAATAATAATAATAATAATAATAATAATAATAATAATAATATAGTAGTGGTTGTGATTTTGGTGGTAGTAGTGGTGGTGGTAGAAGTAGAAAAACCAAAGGTAAAGCCAAATTTGAAAAATATATTAAAGTGTATTAGATGAGGTCAAAATTGATAATTAAATTTCTTTCAACCGTAATAATACACAGGTTGTTGGGCCCATAGAGCTATGAACAGGTTTTCACGGCCGTAGCATTCTCTGAATGTGAACGGCCTATATAATATTATGATTTCGACGAGTCCTTGACAAAATATATTTTAAAATAAGTAATAGTAAGAGTAGAATAAAGCAGTTTCAAAGTTGTAGGAATTGTTAGTGATGTGGGAGGGGAGGTAGGACAGTTTGGAAGAAAATAGGCAAAGCTCCTTAGAAGACGGCATTTGAAAATCCATATGACAATAGTAAGAACATTTTTACCGCGTTTTTATTAACTTGCTTCCTTGCCTGTTTGATCAGTACAAGTTTTGCAATCGATTTTAAATTAACTCTTCTGTAAGTTATATATTTGAAACTTGAAAGATAGCTCAGCACTGAATGACAACGCAATTGAAGTAAAATTGTCAAATAATTATTATTTAAATGATTATTTTAAAAATAAACCTCAAACTAACTTCTTGAAGAGCCAGAGACTTGAAATTTTAAACATAACTCAGAACTGGATGACAATGTCATATTAACTCGCATTCTTATCTGTCTGTTCGGTACAATTTTTGCTTCTTTAAAGTCGACTGCAAAATTTCGCAAATACAAGAGTAAAGAAGTGGAAAACAATTATTTGACTAAAATCTTTTTAATAAACTACGTTTATTTAAAAAGAACTAAAAATCATAACTAAAGCACTCCTTTGAAAATTCTTACGAGATTTTTTAAAAAGTGCATGAATTGTTCACCTGACGTTAACAATTTCATTTCACTGCTAATGATGATACGAATTGTTGTGCGAGTTTTATCAACGTCAGCTTTGCTATGTACTCTATTGCATATACCCCGCGTTTTTCGTTTAAATATTACAAAAATTAATAGAAGATACATTATTTTATACTACGTTGTAGAAACGCGGCACATTAAATTATGTGTTTGCCGATGATCTTCATTTAATAAAACTTGCAAGAAATCACTTTTTGGACAAAGAAGTTTCTGCGGAAGGAAACTATATCAACGATTAGTATGAGTAGCAGTTAGTTAATAAATCAATGCTTGAATTTAAAATAGCTCCTGGACTTACTCAACGCCACTTGGATGCTGTCGGCTGTGCAACACAAAAATGAAACAAGCAACGCAACCTTTTCTGAGTATGTTCCTACATTTTGTTTTTCTTAAAAAAAAAAATAGAAATAATAATAACTGGAAGTGCTACACTTGCAACAAACCTCATGAAAACTTTTAATGAATGGTTGGATGTTTTCAAAACATTTGTAAGGTCAAAAAATATTTAGGAAAGTGACAGACGCAGTCATGCATAACGTTTGGAACTACGTGTCATACGACCAATATTTCGTTGTATTCCGAACATTTATCAGAATCAAGGAACTCAATACTGCTGCAGAAATCACCTTACATGAAAACAGGAGAAAAGGATTGATATAAGAAAGTAGCAAATCAGTGTTGCCTATAAAACTGTACAGTTATTATCGTGTGTTGTGGCAGAGTTTTCTTGAAGTACCATTTACTTGAAGCCGAATTGATTTGTTGTGCAATATTTTATTTAATATCAAAACATTCAGAGGGCTTATGAAAATTCTCATCACCTCAGTTTTAAAGTGTATTGTGCGCACATAATACTTAGAAAATCGTTGTAATTTATTTTAATTTATTTATGTTACAAATATGCCTTGTTGCAGTAGTAACATCAAAGTAATAACATATGAGTATTTAAAAAAAAAACATATGCAATAATTCCCGCGAATAATACTCCAACATGTGCTAAGAGCTGCAATAAGTTAAATATGGAAAGAATTAGGCGTTGTATACTTTGAAGATACTAAGTCGATTTCAAAACCTTATACATTCAGTATAGTATATTTCGTGTCTTGAATAATTTTTTATTAAAATACATTTACTAAACCATTGTCCAATACCGCCGTTTGTACTATTGTAAGAATGTCAGAAACCAAGCGTGTCCTATTCATTACTTGAAAACTTAACGTCAGAAACAACTTTCCATTTTATAATAAACAAATTTTGTCTACATAATATATGTTTGTATTTTGTACGTCGTTGTAAAATGTGTAAAATATTTTTCGATAACCGGGAATGCATATATTTGTATATCTTTCTATTGCAATAACATGTACAGTTGCAACCATCGTGGATGGGAAATATTTAATATTGTTGTAATACATTTTCTTTAACCGAACTTGGAGACAATGTGCTTGAGTACAATAGCGTCAATTATCATAGTCTTTTGTACAAATACAAAATGGGAAAAATTGTAATATTTGATAGCTTAATGTACCTACTTTAACATAGTAGATGTAATGGAAATTCATATTTTATGTGTAACTCTATAAATGTACAAAATATTTATTTATGATTATCGTAAATGTTTCTCTATTTGCATTACTCTCTGCTGTCATGTGTCTAAAATAACTAATAATTCCGCAATACATTTTATCTAGCGACACTGTTACACTGAATTTATATGCTTCAGTAGGGCCTATCTCAATAAGATATAACGAAGTACACATTTTTTTTTACAAATACAAATTGAGAATTGGAAAAGAAAGTGTGGTGTGACTAAACCGACAGTATTTTTGTACTGGCAGTTGATTCAGACGCGCGCGGCGACTGAAGTATTCTCTGGGTTCAAACTGCTACAAAGTAATAACGTTCCACATAACTCAAATAGGCCATACAAATAAAATTTGGAATATCCTCTTCCTTTCGTCCGCTGATACCATCAAAATTAGTAGATAGATTTAGCGGGTTTTGGGACATGGGACCTGGGATCGGATTGTCGGATTCGAGAATGACGTCATTTCCCCATTTTTACCTCAAAATTTCCCTTTTTTACCTCAAAATCAATAAAATTTCCCGTTTTTTCCTCAAAATTTCCCGAATTTCCCTCAACATTTTCCAGGAAAACTAAAAAAATTCTCAAAAACACAGTATTGCTCAATTAGGTTGGAGGAGGCTGAAAAGGAGCAATAAGAAGCCTGAATGAGCAATATCTCTCATCGCCAATTTTGTTTCCAGCATCCATCTTGTCCGCGATACCTGCTGTCAATTAATTCAATCAAATAAACTATAGGAGTTTTCTCAGAGTTTTCCGAAATTTTTTCTAATTCGCATTCCTACCAATCCCCACTTACACCTCATAATGTAAAAATATATTTATAGTAAAAATAATTTAAGTAATTAACTATATCACACCTAGGCGAGCTCCCCCACCACACCCCCTAGCTATTTCCGAACGATTTCCAATAAACCCAATAAAGTATTGGGGTCTCCTACGAGTCGTCCGAATACTTTTCTAATCTGCATTCCTACCATCCCCCACTCACACCTCATACAGAAAAAATATTTTTTTTCGATTAAATTAAAAAAATAACCAACACTATATGCCTAGATGGGGCTTCCTTAGAACCCCACCATACTTTACACTCAAGTCACTGACAGACACCTCCCCCTCCCATCAGCGCCAACCTCTTTTGGCCTTCCCCTTTCTTCCCAAGTCAACACATACATGCTAATCACGCGACACTCCTCCCCTCCGTACCTTATACCATCCTGTACCACCTTCCCCTCCTTGTCGAGTCAGCACATACATGTGTTGCAGTATGGCGCAATATTGTACTTCCCCCTTACTCACCCCATCACATTAGTTGTCACATTCCAGAGATGTGACATCATATTGGTGTTATAGCATGACACAACTCTGTAGGTGACTTTCAGTATCAGCACTTTGAATGATTCAGTATAGCTAACAGAATCTATCTTACAAAACTCTGGATGTAGACTTTTTTTTTGTTCTATCTGCATTCATCTACTGTTTCAATACATCATCGATTTATTCTATCACAATAACATTAATTATGTTCCAGCCACTACCAGTGACAGAGTTTATCAACCTCTCAGATCTCTTTCCTTTTCACTGACCATTCAAATGCACAAACTACAACAACCCATCAGTTATATTTACACCACATCAAATTTACCCAGTAAAACCATATCAAGCATAAGCATAAGTCTTTCACTATAGCACAAGCAGTATAAATAATTGTTCTTCACCTATTTATCTCAACCCTCCTCCTACCCAGACTGTGTTTATTTATTTCGTGAACTTTCAGCTAAGTCAATTGCAAGCATATAAAATTTACTTTAAACTTTGCTGGTTTAACACAGCTGAACATGTTTTACACCGATAATACATTTATTATATATTTTTCTTCTTGTTTTTGCACTTGAAAGGATATATTTACTAAAATAAATTCCAGATTAAATACATTTATACAGTATTTTATTTCCATTAACAAACATTATTTCAACATTATAAAAACAAAATCAACACATTAGCTACACACTCAGTACAAATTTATACATATCGATAAAAACACTCAATATTATAGTTTCCAAGTTCTCATATTAACTCGTTAGGTAAACTGTCTTTAAAGTAGGATGCATTCGTAATTTGTTCACATAGTTTTATAAATAACATCTAGGTTTACAAATTAAGTTGCAGTTGTTAAAATTATAGTTATCTACTGATACTTAGAGACAAGGTATTTATTTATTTTGCGGCCTCAATACACTTGTTCTCAGTTCCAGGTTATTCACCGAATCCAGGGTCCAGCCCGAACCTTTCAAAACCATTTCTTCTTCTTCTTTACATATCTTTTGTATATGTTTCTCAACAGCATTTTCAATTTCATGTACATTATAAACAGGAACATTCGACGACTTGAATGATTTTCTGTTTTAGCTTTCATCATGCGGTTCTGGTTTTGTGTAGCTACATTCCAACCACATATTATATTTTAAAGGACCATGTTTTTCCACTTCGTCGGTAAGTTGATGTATAATATTTTCTTTCATACTTGCTAGGAACGAACATACATTTTTTGAAGGACTTGTTAAATTTGGCGCAACGGGATCTTTTAGATGGCCCTTGAAAGCAGATTGCTTCAGAAAAAAGCCATTTATGTTAGGCTTCACATCGTCAACTACAAACCGTGGTTGCGATGTATGACCAGGTGACGAGACCATAGGTGTTACAGACGAGGTACTCTTGCATTCAGCTTGAGAACACTTCTTCATATCGAATTCAGAAAATGAAGGCTGAATCTGTTGTTCCACTGCAGCTGATACAGATAATTTTTACAACGTTTCCAGTGCTTCTTTAAATTATCCATGCGAGAATACTGTCGGTGACACTTATCACAATAGGAGACCTTACGGATGGTACTCCTTTCACATTTATTCTTCTCGTGTCTTCTTGCATCTTGATCATATGCAAAGGACTTGTTGCAGTAGTTGCAAGGATATCTTACCATAGAGCCACCATCAGCATTTATCGATGATCCTTCGCACTTCTTCGTTACTTGTAGCAGATGACGCTTTGCAGTCAATGTAGGAAGGCCTTTACATATTTTTAGATGCCTTTTCAAGTTACTACGCCGTCCAAACAGAGATTTACACTTTTCACATGTAAACATAACACGCTCTGCATTCCGATAACACCCAGTTTCATGTTGTCGAGCATTGTAATTTTTAGCGAAAGTCTTCTTACAGTAATGACATGAATGAGTAACTGCTGCGAGATCCATTTTCAACCAACAGCACGTTATGTTCAGCCAATATGTTCTCTTCAAAGACTGAGGAGCAACTGATCATTTTGGTTCCAGGTGAAGCTATAACTACTTACCAGTAACATAAATACCGCTCACTCTGCACATAGCTCCGCATGTAGCTTCACACTTTATTCATACTCAACTATTTCTATTTGCAATCTGCATGCCCCTACCCTCCTTGAACACCAACATATTTATTTAATTTTTCTTACATTTCGTTAGTTTTTTCTATCCCACTTTGAAATTTCCCATTTCGCTTACATATCATTTTTTAATACATTTCATCTTATGTTAGTTTTATATATTGTGTTTCCCTACTAGGATATACGGGGATCATACCTGTGTATAGGGTTTACAATTTTTTATGTACTTCGAAACTTAAATATTCTCTGCTTTCATTTCTTTAACAACAACTTTCAAGTCACAGGATCCGAATTGAACCAACCAGTTCCCCCTATCATTATCAGTATTGAACCGTTGTAGCATAACTAAATTTTACATAATTTGATCCACCAACCATTTACCTTACAGTAAGAAGTCAATTACCATAGTTCCAATTTTTTCTTCGTTAAATTTCACAGTATTAGACTAAATTTTTACACTAAATTGTAATTCATTTACAAATATGTATTATCAAGCCACCATACCCCTCTATCTCCCGAATATCTGACTTTATTCATAACTCAACTCAACCTCTCCGATCACTTTCCCCTTAACAGACCTCACTCGAACTCAGAAACCAAGCCTTTCATTAATAGCAAACCTTCTATCATAGCAGTCCTAACATTAACTATAATTAGTTAACACTTAGTCATATTACGCAGCCATAACCTTAAGATATATTTACCATAAGAATACAAATAGAAAGAGCAAAAGCAAATAAAAAATATGTAACCAAAGCACATACATACCATATGTCACTAAGCCAAACCAACATATACTTATCAAACCCTAAGACATTTCATATCTCAAACAAAAATTCTGCTGTGAAGCACACACCATACACACCACATGAACATACCGTATACCATACACACACCACAAACACACATCACATACACACATCCTGTACACATAACCACCCTCCTCCCTCAAATCCATAACACCCTCCACACCCATACCATACATCCATATACTCATTCACTTGCAATACACTCTACCACACATACACTCGCAACAACAAACTAAGTAACAGCATACATAAGAAAGTGCTGATATAATGTTTCTAGAACCTAATACGTTTTTCTAAGGTTAAGTAACGAGCGTAAACGATGTAATTAAGAGTCAGAGTATGTTTTTAAGTATTTAATTTAATATTATTTAGGTAAATGTTAAATATCCGATTTTGTGTAAATTTCGACTTTTTATCGCCTGTACATTATTTAAATGAGTTGTTTTAAATGCGTATCACCTTTGACGCGACATAGTGTCCGAAATTCGATTTCTGTAACTATAAAAAAATTATAAAAATTGCTATTTTTCTCTTTATTCTTGTTAACATGCGGTAATAAAACGTAGTAAAACAAAGCAAACAAGCCGAGACGGAGCATTAAGCAGGTAAAGAGGTATGGTACTTGGTTCGATACATATACATTGCCAATTAAAAAATGTTTTTTTCTGCCAAACTTGTGAAAGGTGCGTTAATTGCTCGTATTAAGCTTAAAGCCATGAAGGTATAAGGAAGTAGTACGCACAGGCTATTGAAAATGTTTATTCTAAGTATGAAAAAGTTAGTCCTTAATCTAAGGCAAACATTAATATTACTTGAGCCCGATAAATATATGTCAGCCGTAATTAAACGTAACTGTTTCGCATATACGGCCTGTATAAACCGCCCGAGACTTATATTTTCAGCTAGTAAAGTATTAATAAGTAGGCAATTTGGTTACATGCAAATATACTGCCGTTATAGGCCGTTCGGAATAAAGTGAACACAAAATATTTAACCTTTGAAAAATATCACTAGCTGTTACTACATATAATTCAACATTATCGACAGTCACTATACTGCTTGTATGGTTGGCAACGAAATAACACAACATAGTTCCGTGTTTATTCGTATTTAAATAAACCAATATTGAAACAAAATCAACCGACAGCGATATAGTTGTATTTTATATAATTAATAAACTTCTTTTTTATCAAACTATATATGTACCTATCGTCAGAACAATTATCTTACACGCGCAAACATAAAGTGACGTGTCCCAGGAGGTTAGACTTTTCCCGTCGTTAGCTGCTACACGCGGAAAGATACGAATTGCCTGGAAATAGATCTTTAGCAGGGCTTTTTCGAGTGTTCACTTTATTGCGAACTGCCTATAATAGTATACATTTACGATACAGGTATAATTAAACGCATGTTTTTTTATTATACACAGCTCGCACAAAAATTATTTTCATTAAAAGTACTACTTTTTCGTAAAAGTTCAGCTATGCATGAATATCCGCTACTGTAGGATTATTTTATATATTATTACAAAAAAGCGATAACTATTACAGGTGTATGTGAAGCGCTAACATACAGTCCTTAGTTCGAAACTAATACATTTACTATTATATCCGAGATTAAGTCTTTACTACCGTGCGTACTGTGATAAGGAGTTGATGCTAAAGGTCAGATGCCTGCAATGTAAATACCGGCCTCGCATTACCTAATGCTTTAAGCATCGTTCCTTAATCCAGTTAAACACTTGATTAATGTTCTGCTAGTTTGTGACGCGACTAGAATAAAGCTGACGGGAAAGTCGTGTATGTCACAGACGGCCAGTACAAATACCGCCGACTTTTAACACCAAACCGCATTTCCGTAACATATTAAAATTTCCCATGAGTTATTTTTCAATTTCGTAAAGCCTATACATGGGTGAATTAAGAGAACAAAATAGAGTGTACGTTCGCGATGACTTAGTCCTGGGTTCGAGGCTCGAAAACCATATAAGTTTATTTCCTTTTATCACCGATTATAGCAGCTGTTTTTAAAATATATATACTTATTACGGATATAAAATTAACTTTTACACTATAGAGAAGGCGAAGACCCATACGTAGAGCTATATGTAAAATGGTGTCAAAACGATATTTCGCCTGCTTGGAAAACGTCCTGTTGTACATTATGACGTATAAATCCCTTGTACTGACTACAAATCAAAACTACTTTTGGTTCCGAGTATCTACCCCTCTACTATAATGTTTGTCGATTCCCACCATGTAAATACATGTTAGCATCTTGGCGAACCATACATACTACCACCCGAGTTTTTTCTCCCGTCACTGTTATTGTGTCCTGAAAATAAAATTCGTTATCGGGAAGCCTAAAGCTCGCAGTTAAATATGTTGAGTCGTGTTACTGTTTCAGAACTATCCCTCTCGCGTTCTTTGCATGTACCAGTATTCAAACTAATACCTACCGGCTCGCGAGTCTCACGAGAAACTTATACCAGTTCGTTGATTTATTTATAATCACAGCTGAATATTACAGAGGTCGCTATCGAATAAAGTCCTGACCAAGAAATATTTGTTCAGTTACTAAGAAAACTTTTATAGGCGTATTACAAGTATTTTTTAAAAATTATATTACGTAATTAATCCGGACTACAACACATACAGGGTGCTCTATACAATGCGATTAATATATTTTCCGTGAGGGAAGTTCTTTACCATTTTTTTAGCAAAAATAAATCTGTAATTCAGTACAGTGCGCAGCAGTACATTAATACAAATTTCGTGAAAAACAGGACCTAACACGTATACATACATCTGACTGTATGGGACCTCTATTTATAAGTCAGAGTCTATGAATGCTAGCAAAATGTAAATACAGTGTACGAAATAAGTAAATAGTGAGGGTTAATAATCAGTCGATCGAGGTGTCACGTTCAGTTACTGTTTTCTTTGTCGTTCGAGTACTAGCTCTGTACGCACAGCCCACTTCGAGTGCTTATTAAGTGAGCTACGTTGAGCCCATCGCGCTATTTTAGCTGGTGAATAGTGTATAAATCAAGATTTTTAGGTTAGGGTAAAGAGCAACCAGAGATTTAAGTTTAGATTTCGCCTGGTTTGTAGAATAACGAACTAGCGTACTGGAAGGACCGTATTCTTTGTTTAACATTATTTACTGTAAGTTCTGTGGTAAAGTCTTTACTTTGCGAAATAATACGCTGAGACATTAGAAGATTTGTGACTTCAATCCACGATATGAAGAGTGTCTGGTCTGTGAGCGGTGTGGTGTAACAATCACTCGCAAAGACAAGTTGATTAAGCACTTACGTACCTGTAATGGTGATGTCAAGAGGGAAGTAACTACCTGCTGTAAGTATCGCAAGAAGCAGTTCGCTTAATCTCGCAATGCTCTTCGACATGAGGCAGATTGTGAGCATAATATGGAAAGAAATCTGCTGAAATGCAACTACCGCAGCGCATAGTTCACTCGTCTTGACAATCTGGCCAGGCACACGAATATCTGTAAGGGTAAAGTAGCACGACCAGCTCAGAAAAAGCTATGTGAGTAATAACTGGAACCTTCTCGGTCGTCCTGCTCCAGGACGCCATCAACCTGCCCTAAAATCGTAGTAGGGTCTGGTATGATAGTAAAGTTCGAGTTCGTCAATGTGGAAACTGCATTCCGTGGGAATGTGAAGACTTACGAGTCTGAGATTGATAACAGCAATGTGAATACCTGACTTATATGTACGTATGGAAACATCATATTATACAGTAGGTAAAAATAAAGGTAATAACTGCGGAGCCCTTAAATTCTTGCTGGAATGTGATTATGTGAAGCCAGGACCAATCGATGCCTTCGGTGGAGGGTATGGGGACATGTTTGCAGGGTGTGGGGATAATGTGGAGGGTGTGGAAATATGTGTAGGAACATATTTTCAGGGTCTGGGGACATGTATGAAGTATGCAGATACCTGTGATGGCATATGAGGTACTTAAGATGGTTGCGGAGCGGGCGTAATATGTGCGGAGCAGGCGTATTTGTGTGCGGAGCAGTGCGGAGCGGCGTATTTGTGTGCGGAGCAGTGCGGAGCAGGCGTAGTTGTGTGCGGAGCAGGTGTATTTGTGTGCGGAGCAGGTGTATTAGTGTGCGGAGCAGGGATAGTTATGTGCGGAGCAGTGAGGTGCAGGTGTGTTTATGTGAGGTACCAGTAGGTTTATGTAAGGTGTCAGCTGATTTATGTGAGGTGCCTGCAGTTCTATGTGAGGTGCCAGCTCTTTTGTGTGAGGTGCCAACGATGATATGTGAGGTGCCTGCAGTTCTGTGTGAGGTGCCTGCTGTTCTATGTGAGGTGCCTGTAGTTTTATGTGAGGTGCAAGCAATGATATGTGAGGTGCCTGCAGTTCTGTGTGAGGTGCCTGCTGTTCTATGTGAGGTGCCTGTAGTTTTATGTGAGGTGCCTGTAGTTTTATGTGAGGTGCAAGCAATGATATGTGAGGTGCCTGCAGGTCTGTGTGAGGTGCCAGCTGATTTATGTGAGGTGCCAGCTGTTCTATGTGAGGTGTCTGCAGTGCTGTGTGTGTGGATTGTACTTTGATGTGTGCGGAGTAATAAGGTTGTGCGAGTGTATGTGTGGTAGAGTGTATTGCAAGTGAATGAGTATATGGATGTATGGTATGGGTGTGGAGGGTGTTGTGGATTTGAGGGAGGGGGGTGGTTATGTGTACAGGATGTGTGTATGGGATGTGTGTTTGTGGTGTGTGTATGGTATACGGTATCTTCATGTGGTGTGTAGGGTGTGTGCTTCACAGCAGAATTTTTGTTTGAGATATGAAATGTCTTAGGGGTTTGATAAGTATATGTTGGTTTTGCTTGGTGACATATGGTATGTATGTGCTTTGGTTACATATTTTTTATTTGCTTTTGCTCTTCCTATTTGTATTCTCATGGTAAATATATCTTAAGGTTATGGAAGCGTAATACGACTAAGTGTTACCTAATTATAGTTAATGTAATGGCTGCTATGGTAGAAGGTTTGCTATTAATGAAAGGCTTGGTTTCTGAGTTCGAGTGAGGTCTGTTAAGGGGAAAGTGATCGGAGAGGTTGAGTTGAGTTATGAATAAAGTCAGATATTCGGGAGATAGAGGGGTATGGTGGCTTGATAATACATATTTGTAAATGAATTACAATTTAGTGTAAAAATTTAGTCTAATACTGTGAAATTTAACGAAGAAAAAATTGGAACTATGGTAATTGACTTCTTACTGTAAGGTAAATGGTTGCTGGATCAAATTATGTAAAATTTAGTTATGCTACAACGGTTCAATACTGATAATGATAGGGGGAACTGGTTGGTTCAATTCGGATCCTGTGACTTGAAAGTTGTTGTTAAAGAAATGAAAGCAGAGAATATTTAAGTTTCGAAGTACATAAAAAATTGTAAACCCTATACACAGGTATGATCCCCGTATATCCTAGTAGGGAAACACAATATATAAAACTAACATAAGATGAAATGTATTAAAAAATGATATGTAAGCGAAATGGGAAATTTCAAAGTGGGATAGAAAAAACTAACGAAATGTAAGAAAAATTAAATAAATATGTTGGTGTTCAAGGAGGGTAGGGGCATGCAGATTGCAAACAGAAATAGTTGAGTATGAATAAAGTGTGAAGCTACATGCGGAGCTATGTGCAGAGTGAGCGGTATTTATGTTACTGGTAAGTAGTTATAGCTTCACCTGGAACCAAAATGATCAGTTGCTCCTCAGTCTTTGAAGAGAACATATTGGCTGAACATAACGTGCTGTTGGTTGAAAATGGATCTCGCAGCAGTAACTCATTCATGTCATTACTGTAAGAAGACTTTCGCTAAAAATTACAATGCTCGACAACATGAAACTGGGTGTTATCGGAATACAGAGCGTGTTATGTTTACATGTGAAATGTGTAAATCTCTGTTTGAACGGCGTAGTAACTTGAAAAGGCATCTAAAAATATGTAAAGGCCTTCCTACATTGACTGCAAAGCGTCATCTGCTGCAAGTACCGAAGAAGTGCGAAGGGTCATCGATAAATGCTGATCGTGGCTCTATGGTAAGGTATCCTTGCAACTACTGCAACAAGACATTTGCATATGATCATGATGCAAGAAGACACGAGAAGAATAAATGTGAAAGGAGTACAATCCGTAAGGTCTCCTATTGTGATAAGTGTCACCGACAGTATACTCGCATGGATAATTTAGAGAAGCACTGTAAACGTTGTAAAAATTATTCTGTATCAGCTGCAGTGGAACAACAGATTCAGCCTTCATCTTCTGAATTCGATATTAAGAAGTGTTCTCAAGCTGAATGCAAGAGTACCTCGTCTGTAACACCTATGGTCTCGTCACCTGGTCATACATCGCAACCACGGTTCGTAGTTGATGATGTGAAGCCTAACATAAATGGCTTTTTTCTGAAGCAATCTGCTTTCAAGGGCCATCTAAAAGATCCCGTTGCGCCAAATTTAACAAGTCCTTCAAAAAATGTATGTTCGTTCCTAGCAAGTATGAAAGAAAATATTATACATCAACTTACCGACGAAGTGGAAAAACATGGTCCTTTAAAATATAATATGTGGTTGGAATGTAGCTACACAAAACCAGAACCGCATGATGAAGGATACAACAGAAAAGCGTTCAAGACGTCGAATGTTCCTGTTTATAATGTACATGAAATTGAAAATGCTGTTGAGAAAAATATACAGAAGATATGTAAAGAAGAAGAAGAAATGGTTTTGAAAGGTTCGGGCTGGACCCTGGATTCGGTGAATAACCTGGAACTGAGAACAAGTGTATTGAGGCCGCTAAATAAATAAATACCTTGTCTCTAAGTATCAGTAGATAACTATAATTTTAACAACTGCAACTTAATTTGTAAACCTAGATGTTATTTATAAAACTATGTGAACAAATTACGAATGCATCCTACTTTA